>SRMA01025501.1:0-62135 GCA_007224835.1 Danionella cerebrum
GGGGTGTAACGGTACGCTAAAATCGTATTCGGTTCGGTACAGTGTCTTGGAGAGTTCGGTTCGGTTCATCCGGTTCGGTACAAAACACGAAGAACTTACATATTCTTTATTTTGAAAAGCTGCCAATACACAGTAGAATTCTTGCATAAAATAAATAAAAGTAACACATTTGGGTGATATTTAAAATAAATTGCACTCTTTATTAAGAAAAACACATTTTTTTAAATAAAAAAATGAAATACTGCAACTAGTTAGGATAGATTAACCTATCCACATTTTCTGAAGAGAGCATATATCTGGTTATAATATCTCCAGCAGTAGAAAATGTTAGATGTGTTACCTGCCCGATCTCCGTGGAACAATACAACTTGTTGGCATACAACTTTACATTTATCCACTCGTCTATCCCCGTTATGTATTTTAACAGAGAAGCCAAAGTGTTCTCAAACACGAGACCGTAGTGAGGTGAGAGGGTCTTCAAGCTCTGGCTTCTCTTTCGCTTTTGATATGATTCCATTTTCCTACTCGCGCTCGTCACTCAATAGCGCCCGTGCGGAGCTATCTCCGTGGAACAATGTCGGCATACAACTTTAGATTTATCCACTCGTCTATCCCCGCTATGTCTTTTAACAGAGAAGCGAAAGTGTTCTCAAACACGAGACCGTAGTGAGGTGAGAGGGTCTTCAACCTCTGGCTTCCCTTTCGCTTTTGCCATGTCATTTTCCTACTCGCGCTCGTCACTCAATAGCGCCCGTGCGGAAACTATCTCTGTGGAACAATGTTGGCATACAACTTTAAATTTATCCACTCGTCTATCCCCGTTATGTATTTTAACAGAGAAGCGAAAGTGTTCTCAAACACGAGACCGCAGTGAGGTGAGAGGGTCTTCAAACTCTGGCTTCTCTTTCACTTTTGATATGATTCCATTTTCCTACTCGCGCTAGTGCTCGTCAGTCAATAGCGTCCGTGCGGAAACTCGCCTAGGAACATTGTTCTGCTGCGCTTAATATCGCGCTGATAATACATTTATATCATTTAATAAAAATACAGAATACCGAAACGGTACGCAAGTGTCCCGAACCGAACAGGCCGTACCGAAACGGTTCAATACATACCGTGAACCGTTACACCCCTAGTAAACAGTACTAGTGGTAAAATTTGCTAGTGGTTTTGTGGCTTTGTTGTAGATAATGTGAGCCGAGATACTTTATTTTATCAAGAAATATTAAGGAAGAAAATTGAGATTAAGGAGACCAACAAGAAGCAACAAGAAACTCTTCATTGTACTTAGTTAAATACGCCTCTGAGCGCCTTGCTGTATCACCCGAAAACAATCTTCACCTGCAACTTTTAACTGTGAGAAAGTGTGTTCAGCCATTCAGACACAGGTGCTTTTGAAAAAATAGGACACGTATTCATTCTAGAACCACATATGAAAGCGATCTTGGTTGTCATGAATAAATCAGAAACCAGTCGCATATGGGCAAAAAAAAAATCTGATTTGGTGTCTGAATGTAGCCTTACACATGAGGTTTTCATTTCAAGAAATCAGCCAATCCGGTACTAAGATTTTTGACTTTTAAATAAGTTGTCACCATTCTCAGTAAATGTACTAAAATGTTGATTTTTAAGCATAAACAATGTGAACAACTAAATTGTTGTAATATATCAACAGGCTTCTTTAAAATTAGATCTGGTTTGTGTCACTAGGCCAATATATGGGCAGAGGAATAATGGATCCAGCGCTTAACTTCATAACATGAGTTAATTATGTAGTTAAATTCCATTTTAATGAAGTATCATCTTTGGCCCTGCACTAAAGCTAAGTTAGAAGGCCCTTCTCAAGTCTGTTCATTGAAATTGAGCTGCAATACATCTCAAGGCTAATTCAATATTCAGATGCGTGCTGCATTCTGCTACTTTAAAACTGTACATGTTTGCGTGTGTCTGGGGGTAAATGCAGGCTGCATTTCAAATGCATGTGTGGATTCAGCAGAGCGCTCCGTCAGGCATGTGTCTGGGACAGATAGTCCTGACTGCTTTAATACTGGCGAGAGTGCTCTGGAGGTAAATGACCTGCCTGGCAGAGAGAGATTGGTGCCCAGCGTGTGTCCTGATAAAGTCAAGCGCTTCTACGCTTTTGCCTCACCGCATCTATTTGCACTCCATATTTCAACATGGCACAGATGTAACAACTTAATTTGCCACCAGTCATAATTCTGCCCACCTACAGGACTGCAATAATGAGGTGATTCTTGTTATTTTAGACTTAACTGCACGGATGCCTGTGGTAATTCATGTTCTGAGGTGCTTGCAGTTCCTGTCTCAAAAAGATCGGTGCGTAAACAGAGGCAAATATCCAACTTCTGTATTCAGCAGAAGTATAGAAGGATCTCGGCATGACACAACTGTGTTTAAGGAAAGTTCCTGGCCATAAAATTTGACTAATGTTTTTAAAACGCATCCCCAATCCCACAACTCATCTTGGCACTTTCTGGAGAAATCCCACCACATTCTTCACTGTATTTGCAGGCCACCTCTGCGGGAAGCATTTTTGGGCCTTTCTTCCTCGTCTTTCTTTCGCAGATGTACATTTCTTTGGCGCAAGCTGTAAATTGAAAACACCGGTTGTGTTGCTCTCTCATCGCACTCCTAGGAAATGGACTTCATTCGTTCACATGAACTTCCCGTAACCCCTTATGTGTGAGACACTCATCATCTGTGAAGGCCTCGTGGTGAAGGCCGGTTCATCACGACAATAGCAGGAAGAACCCAGCCAATGACACTGGCACCCTTCTACCCTCTGAGATCTGATTAGTTGCCTCCATACAATCTAGCACAACACAATGCGCTTTCATTACCACATAGATGTTGTCAACCCCCACCCCCCCATCTCTCTTTCTATTTTTCCATCAGCTTCTTTTTTTGAACAAGTGTTCATCTCAGAACTCTGATCATCGGCCTCACTTTCATCAGTCTAATGCATGTGCCTATCCCGGAGCCCAATCTTCAGGCTGTTCAGCATGGGGCCTGGTCCTTAATCTCATTTCTTTAACCTCCTTCAAAATTGGTTCCCCTCTGTGAGAGGCATCATGAAGATCCGGAACAATTCGTTTCCATATTGTAAATCACCAGCGGTTATGAGGAAAGGCACGGAGGAGCTGCAGGGGGGATCACAATGTCTGATTGGCTCCTCTGTCCAAGTGACATCACTGTTCCTGATCCCTTGATAGGGATTGAAAACAGCAACTAATGCACGCAGCCACGCTCGCACACATGCGCACGCCGACACATGCTCAAAAACTTGCTTAAAAATAATTGATTTATTGGGTGAGACAACACAGTTCAGTCTACTCAAGCAAATTATTCTTATCCTTGCTTTTCAATATCATACTCACAGAACTATCTTTATGGAAGTCAGATCTCCTTCATCCTCTATTTTTTGTAATGTCAATTTTGTAATTCTGAATAAACCGCTGTTAAATACTTAAAGGTTCACACTCCATTACACGGATTACGTAAAATCTCTGAATAGGACCACATATGAAAACGATCTGGGTCGTCATGTATAAATCGGAAACCAGTCGCATAAGGGCAAAAAAGCAAAAAAAATCTGATTTGCAGTCTGAATGTAGCCTTAGCCATGAGGTTATCATTTAAAAGAATTAGCCAACCCGGTGCTGAGATTATTGACTTTTAAATAAGTTGTCACCATTCTCAGATTTCAACAGTAGTGTTTGGATGTCGGGGTGCATTCAGCTAGTTGTGGATAAAAGAAAGTAATGAATTTACATATTAAAATAATGAATGTGGCTGGGGTGAAATCAGAATAATCATATCCTTAATTAATACCAGTTATTTAATGCAGTAACCACAAAATGAAATATTATTAATAATTATTATTGATGTTAATTTAATTTAAAAAAACACAAAAAACACATTTTTTTTGCAATTATTTTAGATTAATTAAAAGATTGAAACACCTGAGGAGTAATAAAACTAAATGGGAACCAAACGGAAATTATTGATTGTTTATAACAGGGGAAAACACAGAATGAGTGATCATGTGACAGAACTCTAATCACAAAACTGTGAATAGGCAGAAAATAAACGCATGAAAATAACAGACTGTGACAAAAAAATCCTTTCTTGGTCTTATCCGCACTTCTTTGCACATTGGCCACACGTGCAAAAAGACCTGCAACTGCCTTCATTGTTTTAAATGCGTTAATATTTAAAATGAATTGCATGCATTTTAACGCTCTAAAAATTATGTCTCTGTCCTGTGTAGCAGAGTCTCATGAATTTAACTCAGAATAAAAGTCAGTGGGTGGAGTTAATGGGGTCAAATCCAATGATTATGTCTGAAGTGTTTCAAAATATGGCAACTCTGTGTTGAGTGAGCGGCACCAGGATCTTTTGACGAGCTGAAAAGACACTTGGATTCCCTTCTGGCTTCACCATTATATGGTTGAAAGAGACTGGAGGCAAAATTGACTAATTGGCTCACCTTAATAATCACCTGCCAGCGTCTATCTTGAAATGTTGCTGTTAGTGCCGGCAAACACTGTTTTTACAGATTAGCAAACACCCTACTTATACTTCCACTGTTAGCCATGAGCATATTACAAACACATTATGATGAGCCTTACATTATCTTCCCAGAGATTGGTTAGCAGCCTACCTGGCCAATACGTTTACTTTAGCTGAGATTGAGCAGGTGTACATAAAGGAGCAGGCTGTCTCTGCTGTGACTGAGCTGCATAGTTTGTAAAACTTGTTGCATCTCTAAGCAAGTGTTTGACAATTTGTCCTGCACCTTGCAAACAGCATTTAAGAGAAAAGCGAAAGAGTCTCAAAACAGGCTGCAAATGTGCGGGAAATTTCCAATAAAATTTTACAATAAATGTAGAGCTTTTCAATAGTGAAGAGTGCTACCCAATATATGAGATTAAGTTCATCAGCTATCTTTAAACACCAAATCTTTACTTGATGGACAGGGTAACCAATCAGGTGTCAGGGTCCGGGCACATGTTTTAATGGAGGAGCTTGATGGGGATAAAGGACCAAATTCTTTTTTTTTTTTTTTTAATAACATAATAGCTTTTATATCATAATTGATTTTGTCTGGAGGTTAAATTAAGTTCATTTGTAATGGAATAGAATTTTGTTTTTTCTTTTTCTTTTTTTTTGTCTTTATTTTATTAATATTTGTAAGCAAGACACTAGGAGGGTTCGTAAAGAAACTGGGATCAGGACTTGAACACCCTGCGCAACAGCTCTTATATTTTTTTAGTGCACCATCCACTACACCATGGGGTCAGGCTTAATTATCATTTTTATAACTTGATTATCATTTGCAGTTAACAAAAATGTTTTTTATTCATTAACTATAATGACCTTGCTCAGAACTTGTAGAGACAGTTAAATTCCAATTTTAAAAAAAGACTACCAGTACTATTTTTGACCCCATGTTTGACCTGTCCAGGGTGTATCCCTGCCTCTCGTCCAATGTGAGCTGGAGATAGGCACCAACGGATCCCTGTGACTCCCGAATAAATAAGCAGGAAAATTAATGAATACCTTTCACGATATAGTTTTCATATAGATAGTTATTGCAGAAAATGTAAAGGGTTTAATATTATTAATCCACTTGAATGTTTAAAAAAAGAAAACGTCTTGATGTTATTTGATTATTTAATTCTTTATTTTTTAACCTTGTTGTATAAATAAATGAAGAGTTCCTCCTGCTCAGGATTTCCTTTTGATCTGGTCACACCTCACAGGGGTGAACCTGAATGATAACATTTACAAAGTCCATTTGGTCATAAGTCCACACAGCCCAGATTCATGACCTTTATGAGAATGTGCTCTGTCTGCTTCAAGCTAACAGCTGCTGAGGGTCTTGGTCAACTTTGTTGCACTCATGTTTGCTCACTGAATCCCAAGGCTGTTTTGAGGCTTCCCTGAATTTCCACCCCAAACCCCGCTCCAGAGTCATTTTTCTTCCTGTAAGTGTATGCATGATTATACTGACCCAAACTGATTAAACAATTCATTTTTCCCTCACCTAATCTGCATGCGTTTCCTACATTATACATGAATTAATACCACTGTTTCCTGGTGAGTGAGATCAAATCCAGCTTCATTAATCAGTGGGGACCTGAGGGGCTGCATTAAAATGTTTGTTAAACAGCGTGTCAGTCAGGCACGTTTGACCGAGCGCAGTACTAACAATGGGATCGGTGAAACGGGGCGGGTTAGAATAATTTACATAACCATTCCACCAGTTAAATCACTTCTTGTTGGTCTTCTTGTTGGTGATCTGCGGTGCGACTTTAAATTACAGCACAAATCTCGCGATTCTAAGCCACCTCCATTGTGGTGGCCCTCTCCCTGTCTTCATCAGTGTAGGCTGTCCAATGGGATTACTGTAAGCCTGCGGTAGGAGCAGCCGACCCACCACTGATCAGAAATTCATATCCCTGGATGCTAGATTGCTCCTCTCCCCATTTTGCCCTTGTGACGGCAGAGACTGCTGTCATGGTGTCAGACAAGATGGGGGAGAAAAAAGAATTAGCATTCAGAGTCCCCCAAATTTCTCTGTCCAGCACATAATCAGAAAAGAAAGTGAATGAATAGTAATTCAGTCTGTCAGAAAATGGGAATTGCTGCTTCGCCAAGGAGAGGAATCTGTGGTTAGAGTGAAATAGGGGAATATTTGTAATGGTTGTGGTTACGGCGAACCTCCGTTTTGACTGACTGCCCGCTTTCTCTGTCTCCAGATTTGTCATTTGCTTTCCGTGTATAAACAGGGTTCCAATCTACGTGGATGCATTTGAGAGTCACTGCATTATTTATAGTGACGCGCATTTTGTTGGTGGTCAATTCCGTAGGCCGGATGAATGCAAGGCAATGGGAATTAATCACAGGGAGAGCGGGAGGTCACTGACTGGTTCCCCTGAAACATCACAGTGGGTCATGCGTCTTGGGGCCACGGCTTCATACACACACCAGCACACTGTCTTATCCCCGTCTGCTGTTTCCCTGGTCCAAGCAGAGTCTAGCTCAACCCCAGACACACACATGCGCTTGCACACTCGCTCAAACACAGTGAAATAGGGCGATTCAGAGGACGGAAACGTTCTGGTAAATATTTTTTTTGATATGTCTCCTTTCTCTGTCGTATTTCATTCAGCAAGTTGGCAAAATAATGCATGAACCCTCATAGCGCGTTGTTGTTCTTACTGTCTTGTCTCCACGCTTGCTTACAGTCTGCATGTAATTTGGGGTGAACAGTGGTTGTTATCAGTTACTGCTGTGTCAGAGTTTGGAGTGCTGCTTTAATAATTCCTCGCGCTTGTAATTCTGAGCTGTTCCTGATGAGGGATGTATTGTCCTCGCCCACCACTGAGCTCTCGGGGGGGACCGGCTGCCCATTGTAATAAACAGCAGAGGCACTGCTTGTTGTTTGCTTCAACTTAATCTCCCCGCATTAATTCTCCTTTTATAAGTGTGAGCGAGTCTGGATGACGTTTGGATGGAGTAGATTTGCGGTGGGCAGTCTTTCTTTGGTGCTGATGGTAATCAACTGGAGAGATCCATCATCTTTAATCACATACGGGGCAGTGTTATCTGCCATTGGTCAGTCAGGAGCGCATTTGCATGAGCATAAAGTCGCGTGAAACCGTCATTAAAGAATGTTATTTGCTGGCGGAGGCGTAGTCGGTTGCTGATGCTCGATCAGGGCAGTGATGTGTATAAGCTGAAATGTTCAGCTGAGGGCGCCTCGTGCCTGTTAGAGCACACTTCGCCACAGCGAGTCTTAGAGTGTATACTACATGGTAATAAGCCAGGCTTGCTCTCGGTTTTAACAAACACAATGTCAGTCAGCTGCTCGTATTGCCTTGATCGACATGCGCACTTCCTGTGCTCAAATTCTCTTCATCGCCACTCCGGTTGCTTCTCTTGGCATACTGATGAAGATTCAACTTGTTTGCAATCCGTGATGTTTATTTACTTTGGTTTACACAATGACATTTGGCTTTAGAGTCTATATATTTGTTCATTTATGGTAGGAAAGAAAAGCTTGTAGGTGAGAGTGATTGATAGGATCTTCTCATATTCATATACACACTGAATTGCTATGAAATACATTTTTATTCAAATGTGTAAATTGTATTCTATTTCGCTCCTGCACACAGAAACATCTGGTTTTGTTTTCATAAGCGGCACAAATACATTTTTTTAAGTCATGTTCAGAGACTGTGTTAACTGAAAACAGATGCAAATAGATATTGTGAATTATTTTTATTACAGAGAGGAAAAAAAAATCTTTCTTTCTTCCTATCATTCTTTTTCACTTTCTTTCTATCGTTCTCTCTTTCTTTCCATCTTTCTCTCTCTTGGTGGTTTACATGATGCTAATGAAAACAGGGTGTGAGTGGGTTTCCTGCAGCCCCTTTCATTTTCTGCAGCGGACATTTTCGCAACTACCTTGACATGGACACTCTCATCCTTATGCTTCACTTCTTTTGTCGAATGTGTTTTTGAATATCTAAAACAAAACAACTGAATACATTGCTTATCACATTACATTACAGGCATTTAATTTAATTTTTTTTGTTTTGTCTTACACTATTATTTCACCTTTGAAGACTACATCCATATGATGCTGACAGAAACATCTTTTTTCTTCTGTGTTTTCTTGTACTCCCTGCTGTAGTATTTTTTTAATCTAATTGATTGAAGATTAATTGATTTTGATGCTATTTTGAGAGCACTTGTGAGTCTCTTTAAACAGTTTTGGAAACAGTACAAGTGTGGCTGTTTGTGGTCTGAATGTGTTTAATGCATCTCTACAGACATGAAACTGAAATTGGTTCCAGTGTACCACACAGCAAGACCTGTGCTTGGAAATTTGAGGCTTGAAATGTGCATGCAATGTTTGCTGCACACACCCCGAGGAGCTCTGTTTCTTAACATGCAGGCTATTTGCATGTTTTCCTGAGCGTTTCTGAATCAGAAAACCTGATGTCTAGTTTTGCATGACCAGTAGATGGCAGTATTTCCCCAAGCATTACTTAATGGTACACTGACAGGAAAGAAAAGAACTTCCTGAACCATAGTAAACACGGCTTTCTTTAACCACGATCATAAACGTTATGAATGTGACTGTTTTTAACTATTTGTTTTGTCTAGTTTGCATTAGGGATTTAAGGGTGCAACTGTGCTTTATGAGGAATGAAACAAATGCAAATGACTTGAAAAATGATTTCAGTTTGTTGCTGTTTATTTCTGTAAATCTGCCATCATTCAGAACAAATTAGGACATGACTAAATAATTTGAACATTCAGAGAATAGGCTCAAAGGACTTTGCAAGACAGATGATTATGATAATGCCGTTCACCCTCCTTTTTTTAGTTTTCAAATCTACAGTTTTTTCCCTCCCAATCAAATCCATTTCTAATTTATGTGGATTTTGTCCTGTCTGTACCAGCTCTGACCCCAAACTTCAGGATATATAATGTTCTTAATATCCAGATTAAAATTTCTTAATCTGTTCTGGAACATGTGAAATCATATCTGGAATAAAACGACGAGTTCCCCAGAGCCCTGTGATGTAGACTAAAGCTATTAATATAAGGCTATACTTTGGCATTTTTTCACTACTACTACCACCATCCCACAATCAAAGCAGAGAGCCACGAAGGTGGTATTCTGCGGTTATTTCCACTAATGAAAGAGAGATTAAAAAGAGGCTTTAAGATGGATTAACAGAGCCCACACTGAGACAAAAGATCTGAAAGGGCCTTAAAAACAAGCTAAATGAGCACACACGTTCTAAAGCTTCATTAGCATAATGCTAAAACACTTACACTAAATGCTTGACCGAGTAAGAAAGGCTTTAGAACCAAGCACATGACCGCTGTAAATCAAGCTTCACATGTAGAACTGAAAACAGCTGTGTTCCGAGGGGGAAATTTGTGTTTTATATGCAGACAAAGACGACGGACACATATACACTTTTCATTGCTCATACACACGCTCATATATCTCCACTGAACCAAACTGGGTTCTGAGTTAAAGCTGTACCCTTTATCCTTGGTTTCCCTTTTGAACAGCTGTTTGTAAAGTACTATGTTGGAACGAAACTCCAAGTCCGTTTAGTAAATGATACTAGATAAAATTAAAAGTTGTTGTTTGTGCTGTTTATTAACTCTCAGAAGTTCTTCCAGCTGGCTTGAGAATTTAAGGTTCTAGATGCAAATGGAAGCTGGTCCGTCTGCAAAAGCTAAGCAGTGGTTGGATTGGACAGCTGCTTTTTAAAAGCACTGATAAGAGGCACCCTGATGGTGAACATTGCAAATTGGAAGTGAAGATTGCCTTCCTGTAGACTTTATCTTAAAGCGGTAAAACAAGGAGCTGTGACTACAACTGCAGCTATTGATTTTGCAATTTCAGCAAATTAAGAACAAGACAGAAAACCTATTTAACCTTTCAGTGATTGCCATAGGTACTTTTTGGTGATATTGAGGCTGACATTTAAATTAGTCCAATGCCCTGGTTCTAGGGCGGCACCTGACCCTCAAACCCTCTTCTGATTATTCAGCAGAATAGGGAGACAGAATGCATGAATATGGAGGCCCAGTGCATGTTTACCCCCATATGTCAGCCGGCATATATTACGTATGGATAATATTTCCACCCCACACATCAATTCATGCATGCAGCCACAGTCATATAGTGCAGTAATAAGGGAAGGTGGCCATCTGCACAGTAATAACATCTGTGGCAATACACGGAATAATGAAAGGAATAAAAGGCACTGGTAGGAAAATCAGGACTGCTATTGAATTAAGACTCATAATGTGAAATAATAAGCTGGTCTTTTTAAGTTTTAGCTGCACTTCTAAAGTCTGAAACACTGTTGGGAAATAAACCACACATGCTGAGCAAACCTAGGTCTTATTGTCAATTACCATGAATCTTGGTATGTTTTGAATGCACTGTTAGCCATACAGCTTGACGTGTGCCACTTAAGGAGATGTATTTCCGCGGTGATCGATGGCGTGCTTTCGTATTTGGATTGTTTTTAATATTGTTGATCAAAACGAATGGAACACAATACGGATAAAGATCAGTCTCAGGGTTGCACCTGCTTCAATAGTTTTGTTCAAATCAAATTTTACCATATTATTCATAATAAACGACTTTAATATGAGGAGAATGATGATGGAAGGTATTCACATTCACATGCTCACAATGATTCAATGCTAAACCAGGCTGGACAAAAGGAGAGGGAGAGGGGCGGAAATAAAAAAAAAAAACACCATAAAAGGTGTGAAAGGCGCTTCAATTCACCAAGGGATATTAGTAATCTTAATTGGTACAAGTGCAAATGACTTGTTATTCGGTGCACAGAGGGTGTCAGTCTGAAGGGCTGCTTGCTTGTAAAGAAGAACAACGGCAAACATGTGTGAGAGGCTTCTAATTCATTGATTGCCCATTGGAACTGATGGCTGTTAATTGTTAGGTGATTAACATGAGTCGTAATTATGTCTGCCCAAGGGGGCGATTAGTGTTTCAATGTGCCATATTATCACCAACCGGAGCTCACAGGGCTTAGATTTGGAAACAGATGGCATATTGTCAACAGCAGCCAGCCTGTGTTTTCCTCAAGCTGAAAAAGTGCACCAAGGGAGCTGTCGCTTTGTTTCAGCCTCATTAATTAAGTGCTAATTGTGTGTATTAATTTACAGCACTGGCTCTTGAATAGAGATGTCAAGTGCTTGTGACAACCGCGAGTCACATTTTACTAGCATATGGCGCACTTGTTTCTTCGTAGATTTCAAAAATGTTAAGTTTAAACTTAGATTTAGTCTCTTTGTTGCTTGAATGTTAAATGGATTTTTGCTGCCCTGAGAATGTTAATCTGTATTTAAGAACTGTATTTTTAGTTGAATGCTGTGTGTGGGAGTGATCAGTCTGCAAAACCACATTGGCAATTTGTCAGACATTAACATCTCTGTTTAATTGAAAAGCCAGACTTTTAACCTGATCTAGCAAATTGCTAGATCTAGACATGGCTGGTCCACATGGACAAGAAGATTTGCATTTATGATCAAATTTAAATTATAAGCTCTTGTCAGACACTGCTGAGATTATTTTATAATATTTACATTTTGTACTAATTAACATAAAATATACAAATATTTATTTTCCCCAAAAATAGAACACTATTCCTTTAATCAAATCTATGTATACGTTGAAAGCACTGTTGATACTTGTACTAATTTATCCAGTTTTAATGTATATTATCAGGTTGAAAAATAGAATAGAAAAAATTCTTGACCAAAAATTTTTATTATTTATATTTTTATTATTTGTTTTACTAATGTTTAATTCTATTAATGTATACTGTGTCATTTGTTTTTTGATGACTCACTGCAACTTAATGTGAACTCACATAATCTTTTTCCACTATACTTATCAAGATATCTATACATTGGATCAGGAATGAAATCACAGCAATTTCTTGTATTTATTTATGCACTACCGATGACTATATTTTTGCTACAAATATAACTACATTTTTTATATAAGTTTAAAAATTTATGAACAGGCTAAGGAGCAGAGAGCAGACATTAGGAGCATAGCAGCTACTGTATCATATTTAAAAATGATAAAATTATCTCCCCATTAATACAAAACTTGGGAAATAAAATTGTTGCATTAATAAAAATTCACAAAATAACTGAATAATCTGGTTAAATATACAATATACTCTAAATAACAAAAACCCCAACAACAACGTAGCATTCGCTGATTATCAAAGCCACAAAACCTTTAAGATATAAAGAACATGATGTAATTTTCTTGTTTGCACTTTATTAGGAACTAATATCAATCAGTCACTTGCAGGGACAATAATTAACAATGCACATTGCTCACAGTCACTCTCTTGGAGTGTGTCCATGACAATGGACTACTTGCTCGTAGACTTTCACGTTTTCCGCAATATTGACCAGTAAGTTCCAGTTTTGCTATGGCTACTTTCTACATGCGTGATTACCATCATCTATGTGCTTTGTGCAACAAAACAGCCAAAGCGTGACTCATGCAGCTGCTTTTTATGCTCCTCTACTTTATTACAGAGTTTTTTTTTCTGTGTCGGGTCTAATGATGAAGTTTCGGGAATGTTACAGTAATTATTATCAATCGTACATCGATCGGTAAGTGTACAGTGGCTCCTCTCATCGGCACGCCCTCTCTCCGCTAGTTACAAATTTCCACCATGCATCTGATGTTTGCTGTTCAATGATCTGATCCCTGCTAAAATGTTTACTGAAAACCTTAAGTTTTCTGAGGTTGACATTGGCAGGAAAACTGTGAAAACATAAAATTCCATAGACTTTTACAGCCAATGAACACAGTGGAACTCAAAACTGTGCACTGTATACCTATTGCTATCTTTCAAAGCAAAAAACACACATTTTTCCTGAACATTGTCTCCAAACTCCAATACATTAGAAATCGGAACTCAGTGAGCACTATAACTTCAAAGTAGAATTGCGTCACGAGTTTACATGCAAGTGTTCTCTGTCTGTTCCCTCCACACACCATGAGCACTTAACAATCTAGTTGATAACATATTTGTTTCACTTTAAATTGTGTTAAACATCGGAGATTTGATACTGGTCACGCCACAGCAATTGAAATGTATTTACAGGTCACAAAGTCAACATTTTGGATGCATCATGAGCCTGTTGTTCTTTTATGTTAGCTGTTGTGAAAGGATCACAGCAGCTCATGAGTTTTCATAGTGTTTGAAGTTTGTCGCCAGAGTTCATATTGATACCACAAAACGACTTTTTTTAAAATAATTCGCCCATCTCTACTCTGGATGTGCTCAAAGCACTTGCACTCTAACAGAACACACATGAATGCTTTGGCTACTCATGAAGCTTTTTCTCGTGGGTTTGCACAAGGCTCAATTCTCTTTTGTTTACTGGTGTTGCCTGTTTCAAGCAGTGCTATTATGCAGATAAATCCCAGTATCTAATTGATGAGAGTTTCATTAAAAAGTACATTTTACAAATTTCATCCGCTACTTTGATTGTTTTAAAATGTATTGGACGTGTAAATAAAAATAGTTTGGTTCATATTAAACTTTTTCAGCAATAAAAAAGCAATGGCTATATTGTATTTTTTTTAAATGGTAAAATCAGTTTTTGCATTATACTGGCTTTTTCGATGAGTACTGACATGTTTTACAACCCACTTGAATATAGAATACATGCCCGTCTTTTCTTGTATGACATTTTTCTTTTGAAGGGTGAAAAGCAACAGTATAGCAATCAAAATGGACCACTTTGAGTCTCTGATGTCAAAAATCTTAGATGTCAGTGCCCATAGACTTGACATAAAAATTATTTTATTATGACCTCTCTAAAATTGCCTCTGCGACACAAAGGGACCAGGGAGCAGCTCCAACAAATGTCCCTTTTGCATGGCCAACGTGGCACCATTTTCGTAATGGCACCGTGAAGATATCAATGAAAATATTTTGCTTGATGTACATTTTCATCAGCAAATGCTGGGCGAGTGAATTGAGAACAGCATGTAAAAGACGGAGCCCCCTAAATATTCAAGAGTTGTACAGTAGGTGCAGCACACGCTGCCTCTGATTTCTCCTCGAGTCAACCGCGGAATTAATTTCAGCTGGCAGCATCATGCTGTGGTCATTTTGTCTGGAGAGACATGTTGTTATCTTGATTTGACCATCACAGTTCCAAAATGAACACTCAGCATGCTGGCGAGTGCCTGAATTTAAAATATAACTACAAAAGACTGCCAGCTTCCTTTCAGAATTTATAAAAGCAGAGACGGGGAGAAATCATGTAAACTAACAGCAGCAATCAAACAAGGTGTCCAGTGCAGGAAAAGGCAAACTGATGTGAATTCGGCTCATTGTTGCTCATATTTCCTGAGGCTGAAAAAAATGTATTTTTTTTCATGTTTTTTTTCAGCATCATCTCATTCATATGATTCTGAATGAAACACATTTATTAATGACTGATTCACCTGTTCTTATTTAAAAACTGAATTTGTTTCACCAAACTATTCTTTAGTGTTAAAGCTATTGTGCTTTTTCAGTGAGTTGTATTCATTTACATAAAAACTGGAGAGCAGATGGCAAAAATGTAAAATAACAATAATATCTTTTTCTTTTTAAGTTGTTTTGCGACTAGATTATGATTTTCCTGACCTAGTAATTAAAATGCAGAGATTAAAGTGATTTTTTTTTCTTTGTGAAGATTGTGATGGCTTCCCATAATCAGATGTTACATTTTAATCAGGTGAAAATGGAATCTAAATTATAGATTTTAATACAAACCTGTATATATAATGTTTTCACAGAAATCCAATTCCTCAGCATACTAAGAAGCTTAAAGCACAGATGCATTGATTCAGGATGAGAAATGAAAGTGTCTGATATTTAACATGCAGGATTATGAGCAGATTTCCGAGAATATAATAGAAAACACATAAGTTCTCTTTCTGTCCTCCCATAACTTCCATAATCCATGGGCAGCATGCAGGAGAACTGCAGTGGAGCTGTAGATATGTTCCTGGAAATCTATACTTGTATGGATATAGATGTGCTGAAAACTTTCTTATCTGTCATTTTGAGGTATGGATATGACTAGAATATTAATAAGATCACTTGCCCTGTGAGCAAGAATCAATACAATTTGCTTATAATAGTTCTGTATAATTTATCAGCATTTTTGTGTGGGTTAACAGACATTTTTTCGCTTTTAGATTACGTTCAGATTAGATTAGATTTAACTGTATCATTGTGCAAAGTGCATATAGTTCAGACACAGTAAAATGAAGTTATATCCAACCAGTGCTAACAAAAGTCAATATATATATTAAGAAATTCATATATACATTACAGAGTAACACTCTGTAAATAAAGTCAATTATGTACTTTATTGCACATTCATTGTTTATTTGTTAATACTGACTGGTTCTTGAATTTAAATGAGTTTTAATTGTGTTGTTCATCATATATATGATAAACATTTCTCAGGACACATTTTTTTGGGAAAACTTTAATTTCCTCCTTTACTTTTGATGTTAAAAAAAAAACCCACTAATTTCTTTAAACAAATTATTATTCACACCCCAATGTTAGCTGAGCAGACCCCTGTGACCATACAAGGATTCATAAATCAATACAATTTTCTTCTGTAAATTGTTTCACTGTTCTATTCATATTTTATTCATATAACTAGTTATAGAAACATAGCGGATGATTTGCTAGATGTAGGTGTAGTACTATTTATTGCTCTAAAACTTGTGAAAGATACACATCAGTTAATAAGCATCTCTAGACAGATGAAGCCTTTTGTAAAGGTCTTTAAAGGTCTCCATAGATTTTTTTTGTCCTTTGTTGTTTGAGGCATTGCAAATTGAAGACAGGGTCTTCATGTCCTTAAATTGGTTTCACACTTTTCCAACAGTTTGTTCATCCAAATCTGTCCATGATATATCATTATCACTACTTTTGGAGGAAATCCATAGGATCAATACATTTGCCAGCTACTGGGCTTTAGATTGCCTACACGCTGAGCGCTTTGTTGCACCACAAGTCAAGTAGATCAACCCACAGGCAAACGCTGCCAGCACACAGTTTCTATCTCTTCCTGCTCCTCATTCACAGGAAACAAGCCAAGAAATGTCAGGAGTTAGTCCTTGTCGATGCCGACAAACTCTGTAGGTGGAGGGTTTACTTTTGTTTTCAATTCAGAAGTCAAGTAGAATCATTACAGTAAAGCAATTGTTTCACTTACAAATGTTAACCTGCGAAATTCCTCATTGACTTGTTAATGGAGTAAGCGTGCAGATTGATGGATGGATTTTGTAATTAAATTTCTTTTTGTACCTTGTTCCTTGTCTAGCTTTAATCATCAACGAGCCATCATTTAAAATGCAGTGGTCAAGCTCAAGGATGGATTGATCCCTTAGCCCCCCTCTTTTTTCTTCTTCTCTTCATTAATGTGCTCTGGTCAGTGAGAGCCAAAAGCTGGGCACTTCGGAAGTAATTACCATCCCGTAAACAGGTCAGCAGTGTGTTCGGCCACAGCTGCTGCCACTGCGGTGGTAGACACTTCAGGCAGCTAAGCTTCCAGTATTGATTGGCCAGTCTGTGACATCTCCTAAGCCATGTCACCCAACTGAAAGAAGACTCCAAATTGTCCAATAATAAAGTGTTGGAAGTTGTAGCTGCTCCCTCCTGAGACTTGTGCATGTTGGGGAGAGGGTGGAGGGGGGCACCTTCAGGACCATCAATCCTCCCTTGAAGGCTCAATATAGTGCTAAATTAGCCAAAGGGAGAACGGAAAGACCACTGGACATCTGTTCCAGACCTTTGACATATTTTCCCCTATGCTCACTTATTTAAATGCTGCTGTAAAACAGTCACAGGCTGGAGGAGTATAATACCAGGATTTACTGTTGAAAAGAGGCAGATTCAGGGAATCTTTTAAACCCCCAATGGCAGGTTTATAAGTGTCCTGCTCGACATTCTGAAAACAAAGGCAGATCCCAAATCAACTCAAGAACCAATTTTTTACAGAGACAATTTGTAATTGACCAAATAGTAAATTTTTAGCTATTAATAAAGAAATAAGATTGACCCCCTGCAGATTTTGAACATTTGCCAAAGGCGTCTGTTCGTACCGGTAGGTTTTTTTTAACTTATAAATTAATTTTCTCTTGCAAGAGTAAAATACGTATATGTAGTGATAATGATATTCTATGTTAAATCATTGAAGAGATTTTTAAGCATGACAATGACAAAAACACACAGTCATGGAAACAAATTAGAGGCTCTAAGAGTACTTTAAGTTTGTCTGAAGGTTTAATCTTTCAACGGACAAACTAGGAGACATTCTGCAAAGAGGGCATTGACAATTTTCTAGACCTGGTGACCATCTACAAGAAACTGCTAGACTTACAGATTCTCTACAGTTGTCACCATGTATTAAATCGTGTGAAGGGGTCAACTACTTTTTTCACTCATAGAAGTGCAAATCAGTAGTTTTCTTTATTTCTTTGTTTTGTTCTGCCTCTCATTGTTGAAATAAAAAAATTGCCAGCTGATCATTTGTTTGCCTGTTCTAAATCTGCAGATGTTAATATTTCTATCTCTCACTGTATATATTTGCTAGTAATATGTACATCATTGTAATTGATGTATTTTGGATATACTTTGTCAAAGTAAACAGTATATTTTTAGCGATCAAGAGAGAACTTTCTTATCACTAAACAAAGTCTGAATTTGTCTTTAAAAAGTTTTTTTTGGGGTCATGTTAGTCTGTCTCCGATTGTAAGAGGAGATTTAAGCTGTTTTAAGTTCTCATTGGTGATGAGTGAAAGTGTCCTAAAGCACTGGTGTGGGGGCGTTTTAAATTAGGTCTTATAAAGCTCTTGATTGGCATGTCATTGACAGTGGAGTAAACACAAAGTGACAGAACTAGAATGAGAAGATAATCATTTAACAGCACAGTTACTTTCCTGTGCCCTCCACCTAGAGCAAGTGCTCCAGCAGAATGACTTGATTTATACACTCCCTGTTTCCTCCAGCCCATGTAAAAAAGGGGGGAAAATGCCAGTAATTGTTAGCTATTTCATGTTGATTCTGGTACTTTTCTGATTGTGCTGTCCTCCCTTTTATGGGCCAGTGAACACACAAGCGCCTTAGCTCACTTCATAGCAAAGAGCAACAAGCGTAGAAGTTGTTGGTGTAGCAACGTAGAAAGGCATCCACTATAAATATTTAATCCGCTATGACTGGCTTTGGATTTCAGCTTTGTCTTTCATTGGATTACGCATTTAAGACTTCAAAAGATTAATGGAACTGCAAATAGAAGAGGGCTTCTCATCTCCCAACCGCATCTCAAAGATAAATGGAAGAATTACCATACAAATATCTATTTCAAGACACCAGGCTTTGTTGAGTGTTTAGAACGATCAAAGGAGTATGTTTACAGATCGATGTGTTTTCATTCCACATCGAGAAAGTGAAATTGTATAATTTTGTTACTCTGAAGCCACATTATGTGGTCTTTAAAAAATCTCGAGTAACCGTGTATGTTAGAAGGCCCATTTGTTTGGACTCACTGTCGATTTAATTAGAAATCAGTGAAATAGCAGTTTGCATTTAAGGAGATGATGGCTCTGTTTCTGCTCATTGATTTTACATTATTGCTAAAGACATACCATGGTTCCACTCAACACTACAGGTCTATTGGGACAATCAGGTAAAAGGACTGCTGATATACAGTTTTTTTTAATGATTTACAGAAATCAATTGCTTTGTCTTGCATATAATGCAAAGCATGGATGTGTCTTACCTTCCTGCACCTCCAGTGAGCTTATTCAATGCTAACTCCTGGCAGTGTTATACAGAATTGTGCAAAGGTTTGGGCAGGTGTGGAAGAATGCTGTAAACAAAGAATGCTTTCAAAAAGAAAGGAGTGTTGATCAAATCTTTTCATTGATGAGGAAAATGAAGTGAATGAACAAAAGAAGAATCCAAATGAAATCAGTATTTGTTGTAACCACTCGAGATCATCAGCAGTTCTCCTAGGTACAGTTACAGATTTTGAAGGAACTTGGCTGGTAGGTTGTTCCAAACATCTCAGAGCACTAACCACAGATATTGTGATGATTTAGGCTTTCTCGCATCATTCTGTCTCTTAAAGCAATCTGGGGAACACTCAAAGCTCATGGCTCTGCGGGGGCAATGTCATAACTTGCGGTATTTTTGTGCTTCCATATGTTGAATATGGTTCTTAATGATGTTGGTTGTGTTCGGTGTCATTGTTATTTTGCTGAAAAAATGTGGGGCCAATCATATGACTCACTGATATTTTTAATGACTACCTATATTTTTAACATTACCAAATCTCCAACCACAGTTGCACCAATGCAACGCCACATTTTTAAAGATCTGCCACTATGCTCCACTTTAGCCCTTTTTTTTCGCACTTTTGTTCTGTTGTTTTCTTTTGTGTGTGATGACAGATAAATTCACACTTCAAGTTTGCTTCCTGTCCAACATCTTACAACATATTACAACATCTAATGGCAGTGGTGGGATAAGATATAGTAATGTAAGGTAAGCTCAATCAGGTCAGTCAGTAAGAGCTGCACAATAAACACAATGAACACAAAATAGATGTGTACGCATAGTCTCTGGGGATCAGAGCAGGGAGAGACTTGTTGATGCAGTAAAACTGTCTTGTGACTCCATTCAATCTTGGCATGAAAACAAACAATTTTGCTACCACACCTTGGTACCAGAGTTTTGCTGTTCTTCATCCAGTTTTAAGCTTTTTTCTATTTCCGTTTCTGGCTGTGTTTTAAACTTTGATGGCCATTCAACTTCCAAATTAATTCATATGTGGTACCGTTGTCATAATAATGTAACATGGATGAAATATATCCAAACAGACCAAAGTTGAATATGAAGTCAGAAGGTGCAACCATTCCAATGCCACGAGGTACATAGAAAAAGATCCTCCTTACAGCAGACAATTTTTTTTTTTGCTTGTGGGTTTTTATTCAGGTTTGGGGGTTCTTCAGTTGCTCAAGATATGCATTTGGTCACGATGAGCAGTATTAAACACAGCATTTGTTTGTTTGTAATGTCTGTCATTTTTAGGTGATAGAGTAAATGCAAACCAGGACAAAATGTATCTTCTTTAATGGATCAAATCAACCGATCAGAACAGTATAAACACTCTCTTTGTGCTTTTAAAAAAATAAAATGTGAATAAAAATCTTATTTTACTCTTTAGTAGTCACGCTGTTTTCATTAAAACAAAATGTATAAAATGTATAAATCGGTTTTCTGTTAATACATTTACGTGGAGAGTCAGTGGAAGGTTAATGAAGTATCTTATAATAATGTGCTAATCTGTTAGAGACCCTTACACAGTGTTTAGCAATGCCATATAAATCTGTCAAGCTGTTTAATGTTAGCCACTGATGTGCTGCCATGTGTTCTGAAACAAACATATGTTCAATTAACAGAGGTGTAATGACCAAACACTTCATCATTTGCATAACGTTCATTCAAGGATGTTACAACCACAATTACAACAATTAACATCTTGCCTGCATGTCAATTGCCCCATGCCAAAAGCCATGGCAATTATGTCTATGCTAATTAGACTTTATGCTTTTAGGGAACAATTAAATGATTTAACATGCCTTCGTCATAAAGCTTGGGGTAAGCCTCACCCCCTGAGTAACTCGACACACTCCAGTGCACTTGGCCTCTTGTTTTGTCCTGCCAGTAAACAAGATGGACTCCGTGAAAGACAAGAGCAATTTCCATCTGATCCCAAGAGCCTCATTGGTATGACGGGTGCAAATGAAAGTGTGTGTTTATTAATACAGTGGCAGAGCGTGCCATCAGCGTGCCTGTTGAAGTTAAAATTTGACACTTGTATTAGAGGAAGCTTGTGACCAAAATGACATTTTGCTGCTTTTAGATTGGGAGAGCTGTTTTTATTACATTATATATGCATAATCATATTTAACTCATAAGTTGTCTGCAAGTATAGTGTAGTTTTTTTTTGTATGTGCTGTTAAAATGAGACATTCAGGGGTCTCATTTTAAAAAGTTTTAATAGCCAATTCAAAGCTGCTCATGAATATTCATACAGGCATCTCTGATGCTTTAAAGCTGTTCAGTGTCGGAGTTGTGAAAAGTGGAGGAAAGTGGTTGTTTTTATTTGTAAAAAGGCAATTGAGTAGAGAGTAAATCTTATTTGGTCATTCATCCATACCCACTTGTTCCTTTTCGGGGTCACGTGGGTCTGCTGGTGCCTATGTCTCCAGCACACTTAGGGCGAGTATTCATCAACACTCAAATATTATTAACTGTCATATTTCTTCCTCCAATAATGTCAGGCTTCAAAAAACACTGTTGTTATGCTTATACTCTAAAAAATGGTTCTATATAGAACCAAATCTGGTTCTTTGGCTCAAAATCCAAGGTTAACTTTTTTGATGCCATTTAACACTTATCTTCAAAGGTTTTATTTAGAACCAACAATCTAAGGAGATTTAGCTCTAACATTCAAAGTGCTTGAGTGGATTTCCTCCGGGTACTCCAGTTTCCCCCACAATTCCAAAAACATGCGGCAGGTTTATTGAATAATCTAAATTGGTGAAGAACTAAAAAAAAGCTGAAGGGGTAGGGGTTCTTTAAGGTGAAAAAGTGTTATATAGCACTTTTTAAGAGTGCATGGTAATCACAGTTAACACCATGTCTAAATGATATTCATTTGTTTACCTTATACTAAAAACCCTAATTTTATTTAACCATAATTTTTACACTCATTCGGGATATGATACAAAAACATTTACTTTTATTGTTTACATTATGGGCAACAGATGGGCTGCACACATACTCATGCATATTTTTCATTTTTATAAATGAAAAAAAAAAATCCATGAAATGAGGTCTTCATAATTTTTATTAATATTTTTTTGTGTGGACACCGATAAGTATGCAATGAGTTTATTTTAATATGTGAATTTTCACTTAAAAATCACTAAGATAAGAAAAATTATTATAAAAAAATTGATAATTCAACTTGTTTTCAAGAGCAAAGAAACATCTTTCAAAGTTAGCATGATTTCAATTAATCCCAAAAAGTTTTTTTCCTATAATCGACCAGCTCTATACATAAATGAGTCCCCAGAAGACTTCTGCTTTTTTGTGTGTATGTGCAAAATAGTTTCTGTATGAAATCATGCACCTTTTCAAGAATACCAGCTCAACTGATTGAAATTTGTATTTTCTCAAATCTCAATGCTAGACTGAAAGTCTGAAAAGTCTTCCTGAAAAGAGCAGTGGCAGCAAGCTCAGTGAAAGGCTTGCCTCTCTGAAAGACCTGGTTGTGAGCTGAACAACATAATTCTATGTAATCTACCTCAATAAAATCTATGGACATCGTAAAAACATTGCTGCACATGTTGCAGTGGCCTCGGACCTTTGAAAAAAAAAGGTCTTGTTTTGGCAAATTTGTGAGTGTTGCTACCATTTACTCTGATCGATACCCACATGTCCCTGTATTGATCTTCACATCTGTGAGGGAACTTGAGAGAATGGATCTGTTTGAGTTTTCATTTAGACCACACATCGGGATCAAGAGAGATCAGCGCTAAAGAGACTAGTGAAGGTCTCTCTCCCTGTAGTGCCACATTGAACATGACAGTGCAAGAAGAGACAGATAAGAATCATCGGTGGCTTTATTCACATCCGTCCAATTCTTGACAGTCCACCAATGATGACAGATTGCTTTTTAAATTTGGCTAATTGCCATTTTAATTTTTGCCAATATTTAATTTGTAATTAAAACCATCCTTAGTCTATGTTACCATCCTCAAAATGATGCTCCTTGAACCATGCTGTCGCATCTGTCTTTATTTGTAACAGTCCATTTGAAAGTGGTTTGGATTACATCAGGCTTCATTACAGAGCCCCTGAAGACATTATGGTAACAATCCTTACCGCATATTTTTCTTAATTACTCCATGTCAGATTGAGCATATTCAACACCAATCAGGGCTCTCATTTGGAGAGAAAGTGTGCTCAAATTTTTAGGGGATGCTGGAGGGCTCTTTTCACACCCCGACCCCTCCCATCTCACTGACCTCCCAGAATGCCTAGAGCTTCCTCATTAATCTCTACAAGACAGCCCTTGACCATTTGACTGTGTGAGTGACTTCGGCGGAACAAAATCTCCAGCCGACACATGATAATGGGAATATTCCCAAGTTTCTTTTGAAGCTGCCCTCTTTTCAAATTTACTGACATCATTACCATGTCTGGGTACCACTCTTGCAAAACCTAGGAAAAAAAGCTTTTTATGTAGTCTCTCTTTATTAATTTGAATTATTTTGGCTTCAAGTGCTTTATTCTTGGCGAGAAGTGAATTTGTTTTTATGTGGGAGAAAACATCTAAAAAGTACTTCTTAGTGCTTGTTTTTGTTATGTCTCGTCTTCTCCTATGTTTTAATCATGATGCGGCTTGTTTGTAATTATAAACAACTACAAGCAGTACATGTGAAAAAAATGTTTGATGGAATTTGAGCCTATGGGTATCTCTCCTTTGCTTTGAAAATGGGGCCCCTCAACATCAAAAGATGGTCCTCTTTTAAGGTGTCCATGTTGCTTTTTGCATATACCTTGAAGGCCTCAAGTTTTGAAAAGCAAGGTCAACATTTGTTGAGCTTTGAGGCTGGTGGAGGAGTCTCATATGCCCATCCAAATTTATAAACATTAAAATGTGTGGCACACATCTGAAGTTTTTATACCTTTGAGAAAAGCTTTTGCAATTAGAGCAAATCGTATGGCTTTTTGTGAAATTACTATTTTAAATATTGTTCTAAATTATGCAATGTCTTGTTTTAGGTTTCTTTGCATATATTGCATGTTACTGGCCACTTTATTAGGTACACTTTGCTAGTACTGGTTTGAAGCCCTCTTGCTTTCCGAACTGCCTTAATACTAGATTAATAATAGATTCAACAATGTTCTGTAAACATTCCTCAGAGTTTGTGCCATATTGACATGATAGTAAAATAGTTTCGCCGCATCAAATGTGCTCATTTGGATTTCAGAACGGGTGACTGTGGAGATAATTTGAGTACAGTGAACTCATTGTGAAATTCAAGAAACCAGTCTGAGAGGATCTACACTTTATGAAATGGTCCGTTCTGCTGCTGAAAGTAGATGGGTTCATTGCAGTCATAAAGACAGAATGGACATGGTCAGCAACAATACTCAGGTAGTCTGTGGTGCTGAAACAATGCTCACTTGATAATAATGGGCCTAAAGTGTGCCAAAGTATTCCCCACACCGTTACACCACCACCATTCAGAACCATTGATACAAGGCATGATAGATCCATGCTTTCATGTCCTTGATGCCAAATTCTGGTGCTGCCAGCCGAATTTCATTGAGACTCATCAGACCAGTCAATGATTTTCCAATCTTCTATTATCAAATTTCGGTGAGGCTGTCCAAATTGCAGCTTCAGTTTCCTGTTCTTAGCAGACATACAGTAAATAGCACCAGGTGTGGTCTTCTACTGATGCAGCCCATATTCGTCTCAAGGTTCAAATTGTTGTGCGTTCAGTAATGCTCTTCTGTATACCTTAATTGTAATTTTGTAAGGTGTACCTTAATTGTATACCTTCTGTATAACTTAATTGTAATGTTATTTTACTATTGCCTTTCTACCACCTCGAACCAGTCTGACCAGTTTTCTCTGACTTCTGGCATCAGCAAGGACATTTGTGCCAACATAATTGCCACTCACTAGATTTTTTATCTTTTTTTGGACCGTTTTCTGTAAACCATAGAGATGGTTGTGCGTGAGAATTGTATAAAGTCTGCAATGCTCAGACCAGCTTGTCTGGCACCAAGAATTATGCCACATTAGAAATCATTTAAATCACCTTCCATCACCATTCTGGTGCTCGGTTTTGACAGCAGCAGATTACATTTACCCTGTCCAAATGCCTAAATGCACCTACTTGCTGCCATGTGATTGGTTTTTTAGAAATTTGCTTTAATGAGCAGTTGGTCCAGTGTCCCTAATAAAATCTTAGTTGAGTAAATAGTATTTCTATAAATGTACCTGCAATTGTATTGGTAGAATGATTTCAAATGAATCAAAATATATTTAAATTATATTCTGAGCATCAAATTCAAATGTCTTTTATATGGAGAAATATGAGGGCAACAAGAGTTAAAAAAAAGGTTGATTTAAGTGAATGACAGAGTTAAGCAGATGTCAAATTCATGATCAGAATTGTCTCTCATGAAAGATTAGATTCTCAAATTTAATCAAGTAAATAGATCTCAGATCCGCCACTAAAAACATTCTGGCTTCGCTTTGAATTAGATATGTTTACTGCTTCTCATACTGTCATCACAAGATTGAAATCCATCATTTTATAAAGTAAGCACTTTGTCTTCATAGGCAGAGACCGGACATGTGACCTGTTGAACTGTTAACCTCATTCATGTTGTGTGAAACAGAGATTTATAAACATAAGCTATGAAATCATTTTAATGAAATTGAATAAAAAATATTGTGAAATTGTGTCCTACGACCAGATGCCTGGAAAGCTAAGAGCTATGATTTAAAACTATTCAAATGGCTTTGTTTATATTGTGTCTCTTTAGCTTTCTTTTCATGGGATGGTGCAAAATTAGATTATAATCTAAAGCATGAAATATTGGTTATAAAGCACAATGAGTTCCAGTGAAAGTAAGAACATCTGGGTTTTTGACCAAAGTATAAAATTGTTTTCATTACTGGTTTTGAAAAGTTTTGATCATTCAAAAAAAAAAAAAAAAACCCTAAAGAAAAAAAAAGAAAAACAATCTTTGTTTGCACACAAAAATGTCTGTTTGCAGATCTAAGTATAGATTACATCAACATTTTAAGTTTAAAACTATCAGGAAATTCCACATCTGCTCAGTGTGGTAAAAAGTAGATTCTAAGTCTTTCTTAGATTCTAAGTAGATTCTAAGAAAACCATTCACATGTTTTTATTTAAGCTTTTCTAAAGCACCTATAATTAATAATACTGTCATTATTGAAATTAATTTTAACCAATGTCTTTCACATTAGAATGGCTTCTGAAGTGCTTCTGTTTTTACCCAGCCGCACCCATGCACCTTTCTTCTCTGCGCAGTTGTACATGCCCATTTTGTGTGTTTTTTTGGGGAAAAAATATCCAGCAGAAACGGAGGTTTCATGGCCCTTTAAGCTTTGAGTTCTGAATGAAAGGAAAAAGATTATGCAGACTGAGGTAAACATCACCTTTCAAGTTAAATTCCTTAAATTCCCCACAAATGCCATCCTATATATTATGTTAGCCTGCCTTGGGGAGGGGTTATCTTCCGATTCTAAAAAAACAGTTGTGTCATTAGATTTTTGTTTTATTAATATGCTGAAAAAGGACGAGAGACATTGTTCTGCTTAGTGAAAATGAAAGAGCCAAATTACACGGAACAAAACGAAGAAGAGTTTTGACCGGACAAGTATGCTGTTACTAAAGCCCTCTTCTCTCATCCCAGGACAGCTAATCTCAGTATTGGCTCCATTTTCCTTTCTTCATCTGATGCTGATGTTTTATTGTGTTTTTAAAGCTTATTTGGACTGTTCTGTGCTTTTTTCACTCCAATAACATTGAGGTTGAGTTTCTCTCATTTACGCTTACCCCCTAGACCTTGAACCAATGGCTAGGATGAAAGGCTGAAAATATGCGCCCTTGGATTACGACACTCCTAAGGAGCCCTGATCATCAGCCAAATGGTTCTGATGTGTAATTTGTTGAAGACTTGTATCAATTACAAAATTGCTCACATTTCGCAAGTTCTTTATCTGTACCTACCTAGACTTGTGAGCATTAGTGGCTGTCTGGGAACGGATAAGGTGCCTCATAGCACCCGAGTGAGGGGTGATATATTTAAATGATTAAGGTTAAGTATGCATAGGGTTAAATTAGGATGATTGACGCTGACGACAAGCTCTAATAACTATACTCCCGAAATTTGTAATACAAATGTCACTTGTGAGTCTCTTTGGTCGTGCTGGCAGCCATTTCACCCCTTTGTTCTGAAGTGGGGTTCAAGCGTCCTCTATGAATGGAGGGCTATAAACCCCTCTGTCTTTACTTTTCTCCTTCATTCATAAAAAGAATTGGGACATCCCTTTGCCTCATATGAATGCATAAAGTGGAGGGGTAGAACTAAGGGGTTTAGGAACTCAGTCTCTAAAGAGAGCTTATCCCCAGTATGTGAGCTTTGGACAATTATATACTCACCTATGAGATGCACTCTCCAAGACAGGCATTTTTCGTCAAGGACTATTGGACTATTGAGTATGAAAGTTATTAATCGAAGGTCTGAAGGCATTCTCTAAATTTTTTTCAAAAACATTTGTATGATTATTTTAATCTGAGTTTTACTCATTTTTTTAAACTTTTTTTTTGAGCAAACTTCATGGTATCTGCTAGATTAAGAACTGCTAGAGGTCTTATACTCAGAACACTTTTGATTTAAAAAGATAAAAAAGACTGACATGCTTCTTCTACCATGAATACTAAAAGGGAGGTCTTTGACCCTGACCTTGGTTGCATTTCAAAGCAGTTTAGTGATGAAAATATGCATTTTTGGCCAAACAGAAAGTTCTCAGTGTCTCTAGAGTAATTCACATTCACCTGTAAACACACTCACACCTGAGATGGTAAACAAGTTTGGGTGTGAGGAAAAAAAAGAAGAGAGAAATATTTGATAGTCATAAAATATATATATATATATTTTTTCATTTCAATGAGTGAAGATCAAAGCTGTGCTGAATTTCCAAAGTAGCCAGGAGCACTGAAGCATATATTTCCAATAAATCTTGGGTAAAGTTTTGCTTTAATTTTACTGCTCTGATTGAAGGGTGGCACAAAATGACAGGGATGTAGGTGCTCTATCACGTCTTTCCTCTAACCTTATTTGATATCAAAAGATATAATGTACCACCTGCTCCTTATTTTTTGTATCTCACATCAGAATGAAAAATAATTTTCCTTCATCTATAATCCTCTCTAATAGTCAACCACCAGTTTTAATCTTTAGATGCATTTTAAATCCAAGCTGTAATGTCTTAACTCTTTCACAAGGTCAAATATCTTAGCAAATAGAGCTTAAGCTTTGTTTTATATGAACAAAGTACATGATTAATACTGAAGTATTAATCATGCACTATTCATATACAGCAGATTGGGTAGTGATGAGGATTAGATTGATAGTTGCTGCCCTACTTTTTCAGATGACATAAATTGACAGAGCATTTTAGCAAAGTATGCTGCTGCAGGAAACCCTTGGAATGTGTTTGCTACCCAGGGGTTTGTGAAATAATAACAGAAAATGACAAGATGTGTCATCAGTTAGACGTTTTTTTTATAATTAATAATTCATTCTCATAGGATAACAGAGGTCAGACTCTTGAATAATTATGGATAAATAGAACAAAGACACTTCAATTCATGTGAAATTTCTTTTCAGAAATCGCAAACAAAAGTTTTTCCACAATTCAATGTGACAAACAATAAATTTTTCTTGAATGATTTTTAATGCGTGTAAATCACTGAAAATATCAGTGGCCTTTTAAACATTTTTTTTTTATTAAATATTTTTTTTGTTTGTTTTATTTTTGCATTTTACTTTGATTAATCCTGAAATTACCAATGTGTCTGTAGAAGCAACAAATTTCTCCTGACGTGCAGATTTATTCAGACACCAAGTTGAACAGTTTACATCCTGTGACAAAAGTTAAACTTGTGGATGTTTTGACAGAAATATTATCTGATGTATATGTATTTCAGTGAAGTGTACACAGCGAGGTTTCTGTGGCTGGCCTGTGTGTGTCTTCAGCAGTTGCAGAATCCTCTGTGGACCCGGCCTGACTCATCTGCGCCTGTGTGACAGGTAAGAAAAGATACCAAACAACTCCTAGTAAGATGAGCAGAGACCCCTGCACAGTGCACAGCCCGGTTTTTCTTTTTTCCTCCCTCCTTTCTTTTTGCACGGTGACTAGATATTCATTTTCACACCTTACCTCTCCATATTTATGATTGCCCATGAGAACATTTTTTATTTATGCTGACTTCTTTCATAAACTGGACAGCAGTTGCTTTTTTCTCCATGTGTGCCAAAACAATCTCTGATTTATAATTTATGTGATTTTTTTGATCACTCTCTAGTCTAGATGTGTCAGAAAGATTTTTCAGAGAAGCGTAAAGTGAAAAAATCGAATTCAATTTTACATACACAATAATCAATGTAGTTAACCAATGTACTTTAGTTTTGTAATGCCCCAGATTTGTAATTCATACTCTTATAACTGCATAACATGTTTTAGAGGTAGTTTTTCTCTAGGGGGCTCTACCTGAATCTTCAATGTGGTGTTATGTTATATAATCTATGCGTTCAATGCCATGAGCGATGAGAGCCTAGCAAGTGTATATGATTTGAGTACACCTTCAGTCCTCTCTTTATCATGTCTCCTGACCTGCACCCCGGGCATCTCTTGCATTCACTCCAAATGTTACGTGGACTTTATATGCAGCGCTGTAGGTGGGATGTTTTGTACAATATTTTTGTAAAGGTCTTAAAGGCCTTGCTCAAATGTTATCACATCACGGCATTTGACTGTCATTTTCTGACAGTGATACAGTATTGCATCAGTGCAATGTTTATCTCATGACATTAAAATAAAACATTTAACTAACTTTTTTACACATCCAGGAGTTGTTAGGGATGTGTGCTGCCATCATCATGAAGCATTTACAAATGGAAGCCACTGTACTTTTTATGTTACAAGGCAGTGGTTTTCACTCACTGAAAGTTCCACTCTGTGTGGCTGAGTCAAATTGACTTTCATGTCGGCATTGATTGTAGATATTTCACAAAGCAAATATGCATCTAAACCTGGCTATTTGGCATAATTGAGGCTGTTTAACAGTGCTTTGTGTTCTGTAGAACAGGCCACCTTTCTGGATCCTTGCTGCTCCATTTAATGTGAAAACATATTGGCAACTGACATTTGCGGTCCCCACTAAACGACTGACAATTACTTAAGGAAAAAAATCCTGCCCTCCCCTGAATGTTTGCATCTGATTGTGCTGATAAGCTGCAAATGTGGGTGTATGGAGTGCTCGGTTTGAATTACATGTAAAGTGCAGAGCTGTGTTTATTTCAGAGGAAATGAATTGATTAGTTGTGGTGAATTATGCATCTTATCAGCATTTCGTTGACTGGTGATTTAGTGCAGATATGACTGTCAGACCTGTTTTTTCACCACTCTTAAAAAAGGAAATCATTACCTTTTTTTTAAAAAAAGTTTTATTACAAGCTGTATGAATTAAAATTTCAAATGTATAAGGATTTTCAGTTATTATTTTAACTGTGTATTCAACTTTTCCATTTTAACGATTTTTAATACACTATTTGTTTTCATTTTAACATAAAAAATATACATTTTAGTACCCCTTTCCCACAGAACAGAAAATGAATAGTACATTGAATAATTTTCCTACAGACAAAGAAATAATGAGTCCAAGAATAGGATGGTAAGTTTGTTTCAGCACAACAAAATGGAAAAGTAAAAAAAAAAATTAAGAATTTGGAATTCTTCAGTCTTTCTTTTTTTACCCTTTCTATATATATTGGTCACAGGGTTCTGCCCTCAGTGGGCAAAATGATTGATACTTTCTTTGCTGTTTATTGTTAAAAATCAGCATGGGGTCAAATACTTAATTCCCTCACTCTAAGACAACTTTTGGATTATTTTGGAAACTGTATTTTTTTGGAGATTTTATCTGTATGGTTTCAGCATTTTTCCAGAATGTTTTAAAACAAACAAATGCTGGAATTGCACATAAAAAAAAGAAACATTTGAGTCTGAAGTGTAAGACTTTTGATTTTTGTATTTTTTAAGAGAGACCTTTTAGAATATCGCATGTTAATAATAGAGGATTTGAAAAGGGAGATTTTACTTTGAGTCCTCTGACAAATGTAGGAGATCATGTTCAATTTTAATAGACAGGAAACTCATTCTAATTCTAGTCAAAATCCTCCGACTTCTCACTCGTTCAGAGGCTGCTTAAAGATGATCCAGTCCAAGGTCTTCGGAGATGGACTCATTAGTCTAGCCTCCTGTAGTCTACAGCTTTCAATCATGAAACTAGGGCAAATGTTGTGAATCATAACATCTGTCAATCACATCACTTTAATGAGTCAGATTTGTTGATGAAACATGGTTGACACTGCGGGGTACTAGGAGAGGTTATCTCAGGACAGATTAGAACATTTTCAGCGGAAGCACACTTCAATCAGGCCTCATCGGACCAATAATATCATGTTTTCCTGAACATCTTCTGACAGACCAAATCATCCAGGTTTTTTAGTACATTTGAGATGGCCATAATTGTGATTTAAACTCTAAAATAACGTGACCTTTGTTATTGACCTTTGGGGTTGAATATATGACTCCTATATAAGTGGAAAAATGCTACTTTGTAGCTAATTTTCTTCACACTCACACAAAATAGATAAAATTGTTTGGAAAACTGAAGTAAAGGCCAATTTTACAAAACTAAAGATTTGTTTCGTAGTTGCTGCCATACTCTAAATATGGTTGAGACATCCAAACCATGTCACATTTATTTGTTTTTACAGATCTGAGACTGGATCTTTTTTTTTTCACAAAAATCCACTGAAGTGTGAACTTTTTTTCCTTTTTTGCTATTTATTATTTCCAATCTTGAAAAGAAATGGGCCGCATATAACATTTAAGTAATCTGGTTCCGTTAAATATCGTATTTCTTTGAAACCATTGTTTTTATGCCAGAATTGTACCAAATTTTGCGTGCTTGTGTAATTTATGACAAAGTAGCTCAGCCAAGGTATAATGTAGTCTAGACGGCATTGTTTTCATATTATTAAAGCGTGTGCCATTGAAGCCTTACGTCATTCATGGCATTGTGTTTTATTCTCACTAGTAGCTCTAAATGAATGTCAACTTGTTTTACTTCTGCTGCAGCCGATCGATACTTCATTAGACTGAATTGTCTTGTGTCCATGCAACCTTGAAGCTGTGGCTTAATTACCTCCAGTATTATGCAGGGGCCTCTGGATGTGAGGCGGGCTCAGCTGTGTCCCCCTCCAACAAAGCCCCTCGGCTTCCTAAAGGTTGGGCTTGGGGTGGGGGTGTTTGAGGGGGTTTACAGGAGGAGGAGGAGGTGCAGATATGAGCCAGAGATGCGGAGGAGCTCAGGGGGCTGCCATTCTTTCAAGTCGCCTGGTCGTTTTATTCATTCCAAATGGACGATTGAAATGAGGGGAGATGAACATTCGGAAATGTCACCAAGCTTAGGGTTTGATGGTCTGGCTGTGTGTTTTGTGCTGAGTGCAAATCTAATTCCCCGCCTGTCCACTGAAAGGTTTGGGCTAAGAAGAGAAATCAAAAAAGAGAAGAGCGGAATAAAATGGAAAAACGCAAAGGAAGACACTTGATTTCCGCTCACATGTTGGATGCAGTTAGGCAAATTCGGATAATTTAGAATTAATGGCTATCAATGTATCATTCATCTGCAGGGAGAAAAACTGGTGGAGGAGGGGAGCGGGAGTGCAGTCAAATGGCAATCATGACAAATGACATCCCCTGTCTGAGAGCCACTTCTCCTCACTGGGCTGATTTGTCATCTCCACTTTTGACATTTTTCATCCTAGTATCGAATCACAATGACAGTCTGATATTTTCTAATTCTCTCTAGCCAGAAGCGCACCAAAATAATGCCTTATATATATGCCTTTGCTTCTCTTGGCGGGAGAGACTCTGCATCACAGCTTTTCTTTTTAGTGTTGTGTGCATGTTGTATAATCAAAATGTACAAGAAATATTGTATGGGATGCTAGTAATTTGATTAATCTTATTATTTTTTTTTCCGGAAGTGTGTTATTGAGGGGCCAAAATGTACACAACAGTTTTGTATGTAAAGTAGAGATGGCATTCTTGAACGATTTGTTAATTTTGAACAGATCCTTGATTTGACTCCTGAGGACCGAACCCTTTCATATTGAAAAAAAGGATTCTGAATCTTTTCGGTTTTCGGAGCGGTCACATGATTAAATCAATTCGCAGTCCAGTCCCTACTGCGTTTGGTAATGTTAGAGAGAGGTAATGTGTGGAACAACTTAAACCTAGAGTCAGATCAGAGCTGAGGTGAACCCCACTAAAGACTCAGGTTTTTTTTGTAGTGTGATTTACGTTTGTGTATATAGCAGAAGTAACACATTTTGTTGGTATTTTACTAAAATTAATGAATTGACTCTGAAAAAAGTTTAGTTCATATTGATCCAAGACGGCAAAATGATCCAAACTTCCCATCAATAGTACAAAGTAAGACAAGTGCGAAAGTTCTATATTAATTTTACACAGTTCATTTTTAAACCGTTAACTCTTTTAAACATTATTAAGACTAATTCTATTTAGCACATGTCTATTTTGCCTTTAAATAGTCATTTTATCACAGAATCTTTTAATCTAGACTACTCAATATTGATTATCTGGATATTTTCATTATGATCAATAAATATTCTTCTAGAACTGAAGACATCCACAGTCTCGGTTAACACTCTACATCTCACAAAGCTTTCTCTACCCCAGAAATACCATACGGATAAGCATGATACATTTTGATTATATGCATACAAAAGACAGCCTCTTTTGTTCATGTTGCCATTGACCCTTAGAAGTCCAGGGCTTTTTTACTACATTAAAATTTGCTCTATGAAATGACCTTTAAAATAGTTGTTTTTGTGCCAATGCTTGATTTCATTTGTAAGTACAACCCCAGCTTAATTTTTTACAAATATTTTTTCATTCTATTACACAGTAATTCCACAACAAACTTGAAACTGTGCAAATAATGCAAAGCATTACATTTTGTTTAGATTTAATGCAGAAATAAAAAAAAGAGAATAAACAGCTTTTATGTTTTATAACAAAAATCAAAAGTGTTGAGACAAAATAAAAATTAATGAATCCCCCCAAAAAGAAAATGTCAAAACAATGTGAAAATTTAATAATAAATATAAAAAAACAGGAAAAAAAACAGGTGAACCTCTCCTAAATCTTTTACGCTGTTACAACCACTTTTTGTGCCGTCATGCTTTTTTTGTGCTGAAAATGTAAAAAACACAAGCTATATCACATGTATTGTACTTCCAAGGGTTATCCCTTCATTTTACCACTGGATGGTACTGATTTGGGGTCTGTAAAATTAAAGGGAAAGCTAAATGAAAGCTAAATTTACAATACTTTGAATTACATTGCAAATTATGTATCATAACTCTTGTAATATTTGTTTAAAACCAAAAATATCAAAGCTAATATCCTTTTTAAAACCTATACATTATATTTGAACTTCAAAATGTAACAATAGATGTGTCGTGCTATTTCTATTTAATTTAATTGTACGTCTTATTTTACAAACAAAAAAAAAAAATCACTTTCTCTGCTCATTAATGTGTGAAAAAACTAAAGATAACTTTCTATTTAGAAAGATTGTAATTGAAAAAGGTTTCAACTGTTCAAACAATTACCATTTATTTACCCTGTGATAGAACTACTCTGTGATATTTTGTTAAATGTATACGTTTTGAAACCAAACATTTATGATAATGTGTGGTTCAAAGTAGAAATTCAGCATAAGTTAAATGAGTGAATGAACTGTCAAATTAAGTTCATTGCAAGAACACTGACATCGATACTAGCTTTTGTCTGGAATGACGACAAAACATGTGGTGTGATTAATCTGCTGTGCCTGCTGCGTGTAGCACTTCTATCTATAGCATGATCAAAGCCAGAACTGTAGGGCTCATTTGAGTAACATGAAATCTTTATGAGTTCTGCTCAGTGAGGGGAGATAAACACTGGCCAGAATTGGTGTCATTGCCCAGTTAAAGCTGAGCTCCTTAAGTCTCGTATTATCAGTGATGTCTCTCCGGGGTGGTGGCAGGCCCTCCAGGAAAGCAGATGGCAGCTAAGTCTTTTTTTCCTGCAGGTCTCTTTCATTACATCTGATCTAAATGGTGTAATTATGCAGCGCAAGGTTTTTTGCAGCTTATTGTTTTTTGTAATAAACGTCAATTATGCATGGCTTCACATGATTTGTTAGCATCAGCTCAGGCTCCACCAGTGAAAGCCAGTGCCTGGTTCCTGCCGCTAGTGACAACTGCAATTATTTCAAATCCATACACAGACTTAAGGCGGTGTTTGTCTCTGACAAGGGCGGTTAGATTCTGATTTTCTTTCTCTCCATCTATCTCCAGTAAGAGATAGCGCTATGGAAGTTGACAGGAGCACTGGCTTTCTGGAGCAGGAACACAGTCCCATGGTAAATCAGGTTTCTCTCTGGATCACCCTTCATGTAATGAAAGCTCCATGTGAGGGAGGCTGGGCCCTGAGCGCCCTCTCCCTCGCTCATTCTGCCATAATCTCTTCCTCTCCCACTCAGGTCATGTCCATGAGTTGGAGTGGATAACCCAAAGCACCCAAACCAGCCCGCTAACGCTCAAATCCATGTTTAAAGATGCTGTCAAATATAAGGTAGGTATAGGTAAGTAGGAAAAGTTGCTTCCAGGTAATTTTAGGGCATGAGGCATTGTTTGGAAACATATGTGACGATGAACCTTGACTGAATAGTTGCAATATAAACAGAATACTGTTTGCAACAGTACAGGTACAGTCTCATGAACATTTTACTTCATGAGCAGTAATGTTTCGTTGCTGTGCTTTTTGCCCAGAATTCTTTCAAAACAAAAGATGAGTCTTTACTTTTTGTTAAATCTTTGTGAGATTTACCTTTACATTCATGCATTCGGCAGATGCTTTTATCCAAAGCGTCTTACATTTCAAGCAATTAACAATATTCCATTAATTCTTCCTTTCCCTGCAATTTGAACCCACAACCTTTTTAAGATGTTAGCACAATGCTGAGCCACAAGAAAGTATTGACAAAAAGTTTTGAGGTTTCTCAAAAAATAGTTGCTGGTTAGTTTGAGCTAATTTTGCAGAAAGATGCTCAAAAAAATCACACATCTCCTATTCTGAAAACATTTTCCTGCTCTTTATTTGAAACTAATGCATTTGATGCATTGTAATAAAAAAAAAAAAAACCTAAATTTTACGTCATGCTGTGGTTGACAAAACTTGACCGTCAAATATGCAGTAGTTTTAGTTGTTTTTTTTATGGTGAAGTTTCCATATTGTAGTCATGTTTTTTATGGTTTATAGCCCTCAAAATGTATGGGATCCATGAGTTGACTTATTTTACCACAACTTGAGAAAATTTAGTGTAACAGTCATAACAGAAAAGTGTGCCATTCTCCACAGTTGCAACATGCAACTAGGAAAACAAAATATATCAAATATTTTTACTAATGTGAGCTGATGAAACAAAATGCATTCATTTTTTTTAAAATCCTGCTTTTATTTAATCCAGCTTCTGTACAACCCCAATGTAAAAACACACCACATCTGGGATCGCCAGCTCCAAGTTCCTCCTGCCCACAATCATTACAGAAGTCGCTCGCTTTTTTAACAACAAAGGACCTTCCTCAACTAACACGGAGAAATCAACTTCTAAATTCAAACTGCTCTATAATTATAATGTTTGGAAGCATTCTTTTTAACAGCATTATTTGAACAGAACTTTAGCGAAACAGACCTCAGAAAATAAACATCTATTTATGATGGTTACTTGTCATTTGATAATATAATTTAAAAAAATTCTAAATAAGTACATGAAAGCCTTTTTTCCCAATTTTCTTTAACAGTCGCCTACTCGAAGGGACAGACACTGTTTCAAAATTGCTATCTAACTTGAGCACTGAACAATTCGTCCTAATGATTTATTTAGCACAACTAACAAAACCAGCCATTTTGACGATGACTTTAAGTAGTGTTTATTAACATATTTCGGGAGGAGGTAGAGGATGACCCTTGTGCCATCAAGCACCTCATTACCACACACCCATATAAACACAACCAACCTCTCATTTATCGACTATTTCTGAGCTTCCTCACTCCTTCACTTGGGGGGTAGAACATGGAGGTGCCTTTGACAGCTAGCCATGTTCATTTGTACCGACATACATGCTAAACAAAACAAAGCAGGTTTAAATAACGAACTTATGAAAAAGCTAAAACTTTTAAAAAAGAAAATTCATTAAAAAAAGACCTTGCAGGAAATCTTTACATTTTTGTCCTTGACTTTTTGGGAAAACTAACAGAAACCCTTCACTTCTTTCTTACAACTCTCGAATTGAAACTTTGACCACTATTCTTTGACATTGTCCTACTTTGAGACCAAGTCTCTAACACAGGGCTGTTCATTTGATCTCTTTAGATTTCATGATACATTTCGCATAGTTGAAAGCAGAAAAAATACTTTAAAAAAACAACAACATTTAAATCATGGTGTATTTGAGAGAGTAGGTGCTGACTTTCTTTTACATTTTTTATGGTGGCATTCTCTCTGTGACACGCATGTCAAATAAGTCCATTCTGTCCAAGAGTACTTGTTCACATTTTCAAAATGTAACTTTTTAAGTTATTTTTTTGCATTGAAAAGCATCTAGATAATTTATTTGGCTTCTGTATAATTTTAAAATGTTCTTTGTATTAAAATGGTTATTTACAATGTCTTTGAAAGTACATTTACCATCTCGTTTGGCTGCTTTATTGAGTACAGATTTGCAATTCAGCTGTAGTTTATTTCACAAATAAAACCACATGTAAGAAGCCAAAGCATAGAATTCAGCTCTGCACACAGTTGTGTGTCGTTTTCATTTGCCATTCCTTTGTTGTCTGTAAGTAACTGTAAGATTAGCTTTTGTGATATTAGTCTGCTTACTCTGGGTACAAAATTTTCCCGTCTGAGCCTTTTTTCCCCCCTTGTGCATAACACCCAAAAGTACAAGAGAGAAATGAGAACAGGCTGACGAGAACACAAATAAAAAGCAGGAAGCAGGGGAAGGAAATATCTGTGGCAATTCATTTTGGAGCAGAAGAGTTTGGTGTTACGCAGACGGCAGCCATTGCACTTGTTTTTCATATTACTTTTCTCATCCTAGAGGAGACGTGATTGATTTTTCCTGGCCGTGTGATGACTTTCAGTTGGAAAGTTGAGATAGCATCAAACTCCCAGGCTAATCCGTTTGAAATGCGCCTTGATTGTTTCTGAACTGCCATTTTCAAATTTCTTCCCACTTCTCCACACTTCCTAAATAGCCCAAGTCGTTTGGAAAACCCTGATTTGATTGACTGGATGGAGAGGGGATGGGGGGTCGTGGTGACCCTAACCCTGGGGGTCTCCGAGACATGTATGTGTGTATGTGCTAGAGAGTGTAAATGTCTCACTGACAGCTTCTGGGAGCATTGACTTGCACACAACTATCATTAATGCGTATTATTGCTCTTCCACTGTCAAGAACGGAGACAAACAGCCAGCAACAGATTCTGCGCCAGTGTTTCCTCCCTCATCTCCCCCTGATTCAGACTGCAGAGCAGGCAAAAATGCAGCCGAATTATTTGCGAGTGGCTTCATTTTTCTGTTATCTCTGCAGACGGCTGATAACAAAGCTACAAGCTAATGTGGTGTGATTTCTTTGTCAGCCATTTATCATGTGACCTTTACCAGTATAGCTAATACTGCTAAGGGATTGAGGGATGAGATGGAGAAATGAAAGAGGGTTGCCAGATTACTTTTACAAGTGCCAGTGGTCAGCTTTAGCTGTTTTTGTGCATTACAATGAAAGCATTGGTAAAGGTGTTTTTTTTTTCATCTTTTGTTCCTTCAGGCCCTGGGTTTTCTTTTCAAGAATTTGCTGTTGCTGGTAAACAATCTTCTTAGATGCTGATGTATTACATCCGATACAATTCACTAAACTAAATGTATGTGCTTAAAGAAGTTACAATTTAGCTTTGCCTTGTCCTCAGCCAGTCACAGTTGAGCATTTTATCGCTCAGATTATTTAAGCGTATGTTTCATATACATAAATTTAGAGACACATTGAGGTTTAAGGAGTTTTTACAGGAAAAATTAAATTGTCGGGGGACTTTAAATAGCAGAGATCATGAGGCATAGTAATAAAAAGTTACTTTCATCCCTTTTCCAAATTAAAAACAGGACAGAGCGCACTATCTTTTGATAAACAATACGAATTTAAACATCTCTTATATTGCTAAAATTAGCAGATGCTAGCATTATACTCCATGTCAGCATTCTAAACTAAATATTCAAACATTTAGTCTGTTTGTGGTTTAATTTGTTAAACTGTTAACTTTTCTTAAATTTGGATGTTGGATGTATTTTATGTTGTATCCTGGATGTTGTCATAGAGATAATTAATCCACATTTCTAATAGAACTCTATGATTGGTTGTTTTCAAATCAAATCTCTTCCACTGTTTATTTTACTCGCACTGACAAGTTCAAGGTTATACTGGTGGGCGGAGCTTTACAAAAGGTAAGTGCCTATGAAATACTTGAAATTTAATTTAAATAAAATACTTAAAAATACAAAGAAGATAAATTAATGTATACAGTTTTTTAAATAATCTCTACTAAAACACAAATTATATTAAAAAATAACTAATCAGAAGTTCAAATTATAGAATAATTAATGCAAATGTTTTTAGGTAAGCGTTACAGCCATTATGTTTTCCTCAAATTATTAAACATTAAGTAATTTTAAAAAGCCATCAATCCACTTTTTGCTTTGTAGAAAAATGTAGTAAAATCACAACAGACAACAAATTACATCAAGCTATAAAGAAACAATAATTTGCATTAGTACAGTCTTATATGAGAAAGCAGTACGAGATTCAAAAAGGAGGTGGATTATTTTCAAGAGCTAAACATTTATAACTTCTTTGGGTATTTTCCTAAAACCAAAGGGGAAATCAATTCATTTTCAGAGCATCTCTTGAATTGATTTAGAAATGGAAGTGATATTGACCTGAACCTGAACAGGGTCACCACACATCAAAATGCTAATTTTAGGACGAGAGGTTGGTAAATAATTATGAACTTCTCTACAATGATAGGTTTTAGAAAATAGCAAGCTTGGTTCGCTGATTCCTCAAAAGACTAGGAACCTCTCTGCAAATCATATATTTTTATTAATGTTAAATAATTTAATACAATAACAGATTTTTAAACCGAATTTAACTATTTTTATAACAATTATTTCTCTTGTTTCTATAGTTATCTCATATTTAATATGTAAAAATGCAACTATTTCTCTTCAGTGTCAAAACATGACTGATACTAGTCAAGCACTGTGTTGCCATGGAGACCGAGTACTGAAATAAGCCTTTGCTTCTCAGATGTCCAAGACATGCTTATGTCACTTATGGAACTATGAATTTAGAAAACAGGTCAGGAGATGTATATCATGGAAATAAGCTGGGAATTGGACCATAATGGCAGCCTGCATTCAGAGACCCTTGAATTTCTCGATTCAATCTTAAAAACAACCATTTTCGATGACCTTTTTATTGCACTTAGGTGTAATTTGCGTATAATTCCAGAGATAGCCATATAGAAAGAGGTGGAATAAAAATGAGAGATGAAAGGAAACAAGATGAGCATCTAGAAAAATCATAATATAGTAAGTCTTGTAAGGAGCTTTTATTGAGCTTTTATGGGTTTTAATCTCTTAGTTATTTTAAGCATCTTAATTTCAGGTCATCAGCTTGACAACTATTTTTATTGTGCCTGGTTTTAATAAGAGGACTTTCAGAAATGGACAAAAGGAAGGGTTTATATGGATAATAGAGATTTGTCATAAACCATGTGGATCAAGTGTTCCAATCTCTTTGTGCTTCTTCACCAGACGAGTCTTAAGAATTAATTCCACATTGTCAACACAACAATATTTATTTGCAATTTCATAATTGATACCCAAATGGCTTGATATTTTATTTTTAATGTGCATGAGTCTAACATTGCTACTACATGGTTTGTACACCATGTATTGCATCAACGAATGCTTGTCTTCACCTTGAAGGCCTCTGTCCTTCATTTAATTGTCATTAAATAATTCAAACAGCGTATTGATTGCACTTCAGATTTGACCCCTATATAAATTTCTCAACTGATGCCTGAAGACGGTCTCCTAATCAGAAATGTTTTATCTAATGGAGAACAGAAATTCATCACTTATTCTCTCAATAACTGCTTTTATGACACGATCCCTATCAACCCGTCTCCTTGGTTTCACCCTCTCCTGACCTTTGCGATGCCTGAGCGTGTCTGGGTTATATATTTTCCATCCTTGGCCATTAGCAAGTCTCTAAACCGCCGGTGGAAAGGATCAACTCCGAGCATTTCTACAGTTCATTCATTTTGTGGCTCCCCAGTGATCGGTCAGCCTGCCTTTAAATCCCTCTTTTATTGTATACTGCAGTGACAGAAGAAGCCTTGTCTTTCATTTCCTTCATGTGCTTTGTACATCTGTATGGTCTTTGTTTGTATAGATACTAACATTACCATAAAGCACCACCCAGGGGCCAAAAACCATTGACGAGCTTTTACCGAATTCAATGTGTATCTACATTGTCCAAAGTTTGGATGGTACATGGCGCTTATGATTTGAACTTGAGTGAGCAAACCACCATTTCACCTAGAAATTGATCACATAAATCACTGTCTTGATTTGTGATGATTCAGATTTTTCAATTTCTTTTGGTCACTTGCCACTTCAGACCTTGATTGATTCTCACCTTCTGTTTAGGGTCAACAATAGTGGGATTACTCTTTAAAAAGAAAGAAAGCAGGACTTTGCATATATGAGTATTTAAAATAAAAGCCTTTGAAGAGGGACATTAATTATCACCCCTTCAAGAGAGTCACAAACGCTTTACTCACTACCAATGTGAAGGGGTTTGTGGGGGATTTTTCGAAAAAGTTTCATGTATTGTAAATGCAAAATGGTGCCTGACCCTTTTTGTGTTGCGCCTAATGGAAGGGTCATATGCTTCTTGGTACTTGGTGGGATCCTGGAGTCAAGCTTTGTAAAATGGGGCCATTGAGAGTTCAGTTTCCGATACATGCTTCAAAGGCGTCAGCTGCATCTTTGATGTGGCCTCTTAAGTGAAGTAATGGAGGAATTGTGGCAGGCTGAAAATAATGGAGGTGAATCTCGCGTCATTACATGCTTCATTTCTTCAAACATTCTAATCCCTCTGATTCCACACATTTATGCTGTCATTCTTAGCATCCATCAATATTTATTACTATACTAATGCACACTTCTAATGCTGAATTCATGTGCGTTCTGTGATTTCATAATGGTCTGGTGTCCTCACTGGTTATGCACGGAGCTTGGAATATCCCTCTTTAGTTTTATTTAAAGCTTTCAATGGATGTTTATATTTAAAGCATAAAAGACATTACCTCTATTCAAATGAGAAGTTTTGGAAATCTTTTATATAGGTTCCTCATCAAGGAACCATTTTAGATTTTTAGGTCTTAAAAAGAAACTAAAATAATAATAAAAATAAAACACATACATAAAATCTATCAGAGACAGTTACTTTTCAGTAAAATGCTGTTTTTTATGTTAATATTCCATAAATTCCATTCTACCCATATATTTTAGCTTCTGTTTGTATAGTCAAACTCTGAAAAATGTGTTACAACTATATACCGCCATACAAAACCCTCTAATATGTAAATATTTTAACGAGGATTTCTTTGAGCTTTACCTTGAAATGTACATGTTTGTGTTCATTAAAATATTTCACTGCAAGAATCAGCTATTTTTTTATTCAGAAAAAGAAGGGTAAGGCCATTTTTCGGATTTGATTTTACATTATTCCATCATAGTTATATATTTAAAAACTGCACAACAATTAAAAACAATTGATTGTCATTGACAAATGTTATTGTTTTTCTTTTTTTAAGTTAAACTGTGCCGTGTGTTGGTCCTTAGATTATTTAATTGTGTTCTGAATTATGTACTTATAAAATTAGGCAAATGGTTAGGTGATTACTCTAAAAGTAATTGGTAAAATTAATATCGCCTTTGCCATTTCTTTCCCTTTAAAAATACTACTGTGTGTGGAGTCACGTGACCCCACTCCCTGGGCTTTCATTTCGGTTGTTTATTAAATTCTCTAAATTATTTTAATAATCAAGTAATGTACCCTTAATTCTAAAATCTCTCACTTGTAATATCTGAACATTTTTACTCTACAAAGTTCTCAGTAAGCTATGGGAGCAAAAAAATAATGATTATTATAAAATAATCGTAATCAAGCTAGAATCTCAGCATTTTTATTTTAGGTCAAATCAACCAGCCCTAGCAAATACTTTTTAAATTTTGTTGATGTATTTTTTTGTTACATATATTATAGTCTAGTGGTTCTAATTCAAGTTTTCTTCCTTTTCTCTCTAAATATTTTTCATTTTCTTATGTGCAGCCGCACAGCTTTCTCCTCACGTTGTCAACTCGTATGTACTGTGAAAGTAACTTTTGATGGCGACGAGGGACTTTAATGTTATCGTTTCTGAAACCATGCAGTAAATTGAGCTCCAAGCAGTCAAATGTTGATGTGAGGGTAATTTAAAGGCAAAGTGTGGCTTGTCTCATCATGTTGTGCTGTGTTTGGGAGCTATCATTCACTGGACTGTGTGCGACACGCCAAGCCTGATGATGACTGGGGCTCCCTAATCTGCCTCCGCCATCTCCTCTGATGTGAATGCTTTTAAATGACATTACCGAATCCCCACTCCATTCTCCGGGTCTCAGCAGCAAAAGCCTCATTTATTGTACTTAATGTGCAGATTTATGTAAGGAGACAGTGGTCAACATTCATAAGATATCATTCTTACTCTTTCTCCTAACCTCACCTCCCCCTTCCGCTGGTCTCCTCACCCAGCCACCTCTATTTCTCGCTGTCTTTCTGCTCTTGTAGATTAAGCTCAGCATGCAGTGTAGGGTGACTGAATGAAACAGGCCAATAGGAGGCATAGGTAGACCGTGGAAATTAGGAGTGCTTTAAGGGCTTTCAGGATGCAGTGCTGCAAACCAGTCAGAATGTTCACACATACCTGGCGTACAAAATCTACATATAGGAATATGTATATACAGTTTTCTTACAAATTTAACATTTTCTAAATGGTTTGTTTCTTCCACTAATAAGATCCTTGATATTTTCCGAATTATTTTAATTTCAAATTAAATTATTTAAAAAAATGTTTGGAGAAATATCCCAAAATAAAAACTATATTTTTCACATAGATTATTTGTATTTTAAAATAATGTTACAGTTTAGATATTGTTTGGAACAAGCTCTTACATTGAGGAGCTTCATTCATTTAAATAAATAAAAATGGACATGGTTTAAATTCATTAAAAAAGATTTGAATTAATACGGAAGTCTTGAATAGAAAGAGAAAAATCATTGTTTTGTAAAACATTCTTCAAAAATGTTTTATGAGTACCGTACAACAATGTTTTTGCAGGGTGCATTTTAAAGACACGTCGTCTTTCAGTCTGGTTTATATCCTCCGGTGCTGAGAAATAATATTAGTTTTTGCCCGAGAACTTGCGCTTTTATTATTCAAAAATTCTCCTAGTTTGTTTGAGTGATGTACATTGTTTCTTTCTGATTTATGAGAACTATAAATCAAGAAAGTGCATAGTTTGGGTTTTATAAACATGAAATGACTTGAAAGGGAGAAAAATCATCCTTAGAACAAGGACTCCTCATGATACTCCTTTAACAGAGGGTTCATATCGTCATTTTTTACATAAGGGGGACATGTCAGAGCATTTATGAAGGATAAGATACACTCCCATTTAGATGGCTCTTGACTTAAAGGAAGCTTTGGATGCTCTGTCAGTGAACAAAGAGCAGTCTTGTCATAGAAGTGTGAAGAAGACATGCTTAATTACATCAGCTGCTATGAGAAGACCAACGCTGGTCTTTTATTTATGAGGAAGACTTTTGAAGACTGGGAGGCCAGAAATGAAGCTGAGAAGAAATGATTGAAGAGCTTGAAAAAGAAACCAAATGCTTTGAAATGAACATGACTGCCTTTATTTACCACAAGAGAACCGTAAATCACTGCGTCATCCACTTCAAGGTGTTTGCTCATCACTCAATTTAATTTTCCTCAAGTAAGTGATCAAGTTTGAGCTGGCTTGAGTTCAGATCTCATTATAAAAACATCACAGTTTAAGTCAAGTCAAACTTATTTAAAAAGTGACACATCCCAGCATTGCTCCGACCCAAGGCAGTCTACAAAACTTTTTTTTTTTTTTTTTGCGTTTGCAATTTATTTATGTTCTTGGCTAAACCTGCTGGACATGTAAACAGTTCACATTCGTGTTACATCTTCAAAATATGACATAAAAACATTATTACTTAAACTCAATTTTTTTTTACTTTTCAGAAATGCCTGACCATATCTGAATTATTTATTTAGAACATACGTTGTTGTCTGGCATTCCTCTAAGATGGTGCCTTCCAAAGCTTAGCATTCTGGGAAAGAACGGTGTGCTCATGCCTTGTACCTTTAGCCCTGGTATCAGTTTGACTGCCGAGTATCCGTGCGACATGCTTTAAAGATGAGCTGTTTAGTGTGATCCGAGGCTGTATGGGGTGGAAGGCCTCAGGCGAGGAGGAAGACATGCTCCGCTTCAGGTGGAAACCAGAAGACAAGCCCCATTGTCTTCTTTCTCTCGGTTGTATTGTGCAGGTAAAAGCTGAGGAGTATAATGGCTTGTTTTAGTCTTTATCCTGCAGCTAGCCAGTCTTGGTGTAATGCTTGCAGGTTAGACTCTTAAAACCAGAGGGCATTCAGATCAGAGGACATTTGTTCCCCCAGCTGTCTTGGAGTGGCCTAGCGGGGCCCAAATGTCATTTGTTTCCCATTTCTGTGTCAAAAATTTTGCATCTGGGGAGGAGTACTTTACCCTCAGATTTCATTTATTTCCCTAAACATACGTTCAGCCATTGTTTTTCCTGGGCTCTCTGTTGTCTCGCAGTGGACTCCATTGGTTCAGTAAGATGGATGGAGAGTGTGTAAAGGAGCTGACATCACAACACTTACTGGGAGGCAGCGCAAGCAGCCCCCCGGTGACCTGCGATTCAAGCTTCAGATTATGGTTGTTCATTGTTTGTTTTTCTCCCTCGTTCGGCCCTTTCTTTTCTTTTCCGTACACATAAAATTAAAGACTTGTATGATAATCTGTTTCATTCAGTGTCCGTGTCTAGCTTTAGGCTCTGATTGGCTTGGTCAGCATAAACAATTAAACAATACGTTTCATGTTAAGATTTGTATTTATTTCCTGTCATTTTGATTGATTCTTGGTATAAAAACTCAAATGTTACTCAACCATTTACAAAGGTCCTTGAATACAAATAGATTAACAATATATTGTTTATTGTTAATACGAGTTGAAAACTAACTTTAAAAATGTTTAAATTATAACAAGTAATGTTTAAAGCTGGGGGCTCAAACTGGGGGCACAGTGGCCACATGGTGCACTATAGGCTTCTGAGGGACGGGCAAGTCATAGACAGGTCATAGTAGAATAATCAATTAATTACTTTAATTTATTTATTCATTAACAGATACAATGTAGAACCAAATTCTGAAAGTTAACAATTTAATTAACTCTTTGAAAATCCAATCTATATAAATTATACAATAATTTCTCAATTAATAATGTGCTTCAGAATAATGTTTCTTGTCGCAGATCATAAAGAAAGAATAAATTAAAATGCTGTGTTTGTAATTTGGTTATCTCTCTCTTTCTCTCTCTCTCTCTCTCTCTCTCTCTCTCTTTCTCTCTTCCACACTTTCTCTCTATCTCGCTCATTTGCTCTCTCTTCAAAATGATCTGATGGTCAAATTGGACTGTTGTGGGCCCAGTGTGGCCTGCAGGCCATAAGTTTGACAACATTGGATTAACCCTAGGAGATTATTTAACCCTAGGTCTCTACACTCACCGGTTCGTGTGCAAATCTCACCGGCTGATTTGAATTAAGTAAAAATGCAACCAACCTATTTTTAAATTTCAATTTCACATATAATTTGTAGAATTCAAAAAAGTTATGTTTTGTTATTTTTGTAATGTTTAAAATGAACAGTACAAGAGTAACGCGTAATTGAAATTTAAATGTGAGAAATGTTTAATTTAGTTTAATTTTACAGACCCATCAAGTGGTGAAAAGAAAGGATACTTCTTGAAAAATACAAAACCTGTGATATGGCTTATGTTTTTCTGGCTCAAAACGAAGCACAATGGTAGAAAAAGTGCTTGGAACAGTGCTTAAGGTTTTATTTAAATAGTTTTACAATTTTGACCTTGTCTTTGCTTTTTGGGGGGATTTTTTAATTTTTATTTTTCCCTCAGCATTTTCGATTTTTGTTGTAAAACATAAAAACTGTCATTTTTGCAGTTAAATAAAAAGACTAAATATAATACTTGCCATTGTATATGTTTTTGTACAATTTTTGTTATGGAATTTTTGTGTAATGCAATGAAAAACTTATTTCTAAAAAAAGAAGCCGGGGTTACACTACAAAATATTAAGCATTGATATAAAAAAAAAAGTTTTAAAGTTATTGATTAGCAACCTGTTCATCCTAGTGCATTGAACACTATGTAGTGAATTTAATTTATCACCCAACCTTCAACATGTGCATAGTAGGTGGAATATTAACAAAACCTGTTATATTTTAATTGTCTACATTCAAAACAATACAAAAGCAGCTCATTTTACCTGTACTTGATATAATGTAGCATTGTGTATATTTCAAACAAACACCAAAAACAGATAATAATTAATGAAACTATGTTCTGCCATCTCTGGAGCAGTGAAATTCAAAACAATGTTTTCTTCTCAAACAACTCACTCATTCTAAGCATTTATTTTACACCATAATGGCTTTTTAAATTCACCCATTTTGCTCAAAGTGAAGGTTGAAGAGCAACGTGTGGTTTTGCCAGACGTGGTTGCAACAGAGCACAGGATTGACTCATATCAATGATTTATAGTCCCTGTGTGATTGGATACTCATGATTTTCTCATGGCCGACAATCTTTTGTGGTGTGCGTTATATATAAGTGATAATTTCAGTTTCCACTACAGCAGAGAATAATGTTGATTACTGGTTTGGTACTTACTTTAGCCCTTCTGAAGTGGGAACATTGGACTAAATAGGGCAAATCAGACAGAATGAAGCCTGTGCAGTCATTCCAAGAAATTGTATTTAATGCAAGATATATCCTTAACTAACCAGAGATTGTTAAAGGCTGTGTCATATTTCTGAAAATGGCTTGATGTCCTTACAGCTCAGAGAACCTTGTAGAAGCAGTGCTAAATACAAATAAAGTTAAATTAAGTGTGGTTGTTAGATCAGTGGAGCACATAACAGACTCATTTAAACAGACTTTTTTAAAAATAAAGATTCCTTCTCTTTTTGTGTAAATTAACTTTTAAAATGGTAACTGTGTTTGTAAATGTAATCGTTAAAAAAAGAGCAGTTTTCATAAAGCTCAATTTTTTTTTACATTGAATAAATTATGTTTATGAGGAACAATATTGTTATTGGTGATATTAAAGCTCTACAAAAGCAGCTGAATTTGATATGGCATATAATGTTAGTATTGTCATGTAAAAACTGTGAGTATAATTAAAAACAACCAATGATGTGGTCGAGTATTTGTGGAAAAATTCGAGACTCATAAAATTTTTCGAAAGTTTATTCAATTTTTAATTTGCATAAAAATTATGCTTATAAAGTGTGCAGCACTTGTGTCTCCTATTAACCCTTAGAACCCTACTTTGATTGCTTTATTAAATTACATTTGTGGCAATGCTTTATAAATTTTTGAACTCCAGCTTCTTTTTTGTAAAAAAAAGGAATTCTGATTATTTAATTTTGAAATGTCAAGAATTGAAAACAAACAGTTTTTATGTTTTTTTGTAAAACTCTAAAGTTTTGAGACAAAATAAAAATGTCAATCAAGATGAAAATTGTATAAAAAATCAGGCGAACCTATCCTAAACCATACAAACTGTTCCAAGCACCTTTTGTGCCACAGAACTTTGAAAAACACAAGCCATGTGAGAGGTCTTGTACTTCCATGGATTCCTCCTTCTTTTCACCACTAGATGGCTTTTATGGCACCAGTATGTCAAACATTTTCTCATATTTAATGTTGCAAATTAAGTTTCATAACTCTTGTAACCAGGATGTTTTTCTGAGTGTCATGAACGAAATAGAACACTCTATGTAGACTAAAGTAGTCACATGATGTAATCTTGCTCTCTGATTGGCTCCTAGTGTTTATCAACTTTTGCTAACAATAGTAAATGGATTTAGATGCTTTCAAATGTTTTTTTTTATATTATTGTAATATTATTTGGTGATTTTAACATTGATAAGCATATATGGAGACCATTGACTTACATTTGCTTTTGAATATGAACACTTCATCCATTTAAAATAACAACTGTTATCTGTAAATTCTGCCGATCCTTAAACAGCTTTTGTTGTGCTAAATCTAAGTATTTGACCATACCTTCATTTTGACGTGAATAGTTCAAATGGTGTAAAACTCAATACTGTTTTTTTCTACTTTTTTATTGATGGAAAAAAATTAATAAAAAAATTGGCATAAAATACCCCTTCTAACAAACTAAAAGCATAAAATAGTTTTCGCTCTAAAGTTTTAGAATGGTGATTCAGTTAAAAACACTGGATTCTGGTGTAAATTCATCCGTCCTTAGAAAATTATGTTTTTTGGGAAGTTTTTCTTTGTTCTTGAATGATGAACAATGTTCATACTGTGGTGAGATGTCACTTGATGACCAATGTCCGGTTCAATCCATGTCCAGAAGCCAAACCAGGTTGAGAACCCCAGCTCTAAACAACACATTTCTTTCTGGTGTTGATGAGAACACCCAGGATTTGACTACTTCCCCCTCACCAATGATAAGGTGAAGCTTTCATCAGAATAGATCCCCTGCTCTGACTGTCCTGCTGCTGTTGATCTGATCTGGGCCAGTCGGTACTTGAGCAAAGAGGCTTTGGACTTCACATGAACAGCAGGTGTGCTGCCCTCTGAGTCAATTTCCCACCTATGGCTACATCCCACGGCGACTTCTCGGCATTGCAATATCCAGCACTGATATTCCTACCTCCTCTGAGGTCACGCTATGTATTATTGTAGTGCTGTTTGGGAGATTGCACTTTCTTTCTTGCCTTGTTTTTTTATACATCTGAACCATATTTTGTCTGATAGAAATCATGTGCAGCATGACTTTTCGTGCTTGTTTGGTCTTGTTTTTGTCGGTCAGATCCTCCCACCAAAGCTTTGTCCCAGGGATTTAGCATGTTACTTGTCTTACGCAAGGCATTAGGAAAATAATGCCCACTGACATACTTTTCTAATTGCGTTATTTTGATGTTTGCTGAGGATCAAGTTGGATTGATTATCGGATCTGCTTCTTTTTGCATTTGTTCTACAAGAAAAACAAAAAACAAAGAGGCATGTGTGTCTGGAAGGCCAAGAGTTGGCTGCGGTTGCCTTGAGATCTCCATGGTACCGCTTCATCTTAATGACTGAACTTATCTAATTATTTGTTCAGTGAGAAGTCAATTATAAGATTCCCTAGGTCTTGGGCAACTGCTGATGTGAATGAAGGTCTAGACATTAGTAAGAGGAAGAAAATGTCTCTAAAGACTTCTTTTGCTTAACAGTGTTTTATTCCTAACGAAAGCATTGATTCATAATCAATCAGTTTACATAGAACGATGAATTTCAAATTTAACTGTGCTTTTTTTCTTAAGTAGTGGAATTCATTTTCAAACGAGGCCATGTATTGTGTTTTTTTTTTTCAAACTGACAATCGTCCTCAGATTGAGTATTAATTTCTCATCAGCTTAGAAATAATCTCTATTAGTTTGGATTTGCAGATGCATTAAAGCAGATTTTTTTTGCTTGTACCATATGCAGATTGGACATTAGCCCATAATCCTTAGCTTGTCTGTTTCTGTACAAGTGAGTGCAGTCAAACATTATTTTGCATGTTTGATTACGTCATGTTTTTTTCAGTGAATAAACAACTTAAGTCATGGCAAACACAAAAGCATCTTTGCTGATTTAGAGGTGAAAAAACAGAGTTGTTTCAGTCATTTCCATTTCAAAGCAATTGTGGACAATTAAAAGGGAGATTCTAGTACATGTTGGGTGGGCAGTGCTTGAAATAAGCAACCTCACAAAGGTCACGCTATGAAAGAACAGCTCGTGTGTAATGATTGGCCGAAAGCCCTCTATCGTTCATATTAAATAGAGAGAGAGCAAAAGAGATGGAGAAGTGTGTGTATGCATGAAGCAGCCTCACAAATGTCGTAATATGTGGAGCCACATGGCTCAACTTTCAAAGGGACTAATTAATAAAACAGCTTCGGCCTCCTCATGTTGCTTGTCAGTGTGGACAAAAGCAAGCCTGTTAAGCTTGGGACGCCCTATTCCCCTGCCAGCAAACTCAAGCCAGCCAAATGATGGGAGGCCCTATTTTGCCACAGGCAAGGCAATAGCTAATCAGCTGTTAATGAGCCTAATTAGACGTTAAAATATCTTGGAGTATCAAACAGCTCTGTGTTTGACATGTCTGGTGTGCTTGAAATCAAGCTGCATGCAAATCTATAGAATACATGAACTCTATTTATATAGAAATGGATTGTTCACTTTTTCCATTTTTGAAAGCTTTGATTATTCCATTTTGTAAGTGTTTTAAAAAAAAGTCATGTAACAAAATATTACTTGTATTTGGCAATTTTGATTTATCCCATTGATTTCTTCTCATGTTTTCAGAACAAATCATTAATTAGTTAGGCATTTAAGTTACTTACATACATATATTTGAGGCAATAGGTGGTGTGAGGGTACTTGATTACATCACACATCACATGATCAAGTTTGTGTCGAGACAAGTAGAAAGCTAGAGGTGTGGTACGTTTCATTTGTAAATATGTAGTGGTAATAGGTCACACGCAAGATTCGAAATATATGAGGTTTACAACAATAAGAATTAAATTACTTTTTTGCTAAATTATTTTAAATACTGAATAAAGTTCTGAATAAAACTTTATTCTTAAAAAATAAAGTTTTTCTTTTTTACAAATATTAATTTAATTCTTATGTGGCAGACACATATCAAATTCAGTGTCAAGATTGTGTTTGTTAAAGAATCTCAGGAGTTTATCCCTTGCAAGGTTTTTCAGTAGGTGAGAAACAATGGTTCATTTAAAATAATACAACAAAGCTTACGATTGTAATTATTTACATTGGTTTTTCCTATTTCCCCATTGTTTCGCTATTTTCCTATTGTTCCCAATCCTTAATTCATGGAACAATAGAATTTCTTAGTTTCAAAAAGTGGTTGATCTACACCATGTGACTATAATTTACAACTACTGGCTAGGCACGATCTATGGGAGTTCTAGCACAGTTTGAGCACACAGGTGGTGGGAGGGGCATAAAGTATTTGTATGTCAAAACATAGTGAAAAGGTTTGTTTTAATGAGGAGTTGTTTCAGTGACTCTAATTTAATAGACAAGACAAGACAAATCACTTACACAGTTAAAATTCAAACTGGATGTTTGTCAAAGTTCCTGTCACACATGGCACGTCACACTTTTTAATTATACTTAAGTATATAAACAGTATTTTTTATATATAGGGCTGGAGAAAATTTTTTTTTTTCCAGCCCCTTCACAGGCAAATATTGCTAAGCTCTCCCACTGTGGTGAACATGAAGAATTTTTCCTGTGTTAATTGCAAGCTGTGGTGCTTGTTACTCCTTAGCACATTGCCAATTTGGCCCTGACCTGCTGCTGACCTCTGCAAGGATCTGTGCTGGAGGGGACATTGTGCTCACCCAAATCTCAGACATTCACAAAAAAATCTAATAAAGCATATTATGGAAATGGAATGTGTGTGAGTGAAAGAGGACAGATTTATTTCACTCTCTGCTTGCTAAAATGTTTAGACATGACGCTGTATAATGGCGCTCTTTGAACAGATGCTCAATGGCAAGTGGGATTGAAAATACACTACGTTGTTTGTGGGCCAGGCTCCTATTGATTCTCATAACAGTGGCACATGGTCGTTGACAGGGATCTTGCAGAGGAAATGAAAGCGAAAGGCCTTTTCTGTAGTGGCAAACCACTCTGTAGAAATGTCAATATTTTAAACCTCCACGTTAATCATTTTCATCAGTTCACTTGCATCTTAAAGTGTGACCAAGTTTAGAATTTGGTCCCTCAGGTTTGATTTATGAGCTTCATTTTATGAATTGATAACGCATGAAGAGAGTGGAACGCTGTGTGAGAAACCATTGTGCATAAGTAGAAAGTCTGGTCTGGTGTGTTACACTGATAATGGCGGTTTATTCAGTGGTGATTTACTTTCCAGTATGGTGACTGAAAGGAGTTGCTGTCAGTTAAGCGGCAGATGCATCAGCTATCGCGTGACTTTAATTGTGTTGATTATTGAAGATCTTTCATTGTTGTATTGACTTGCTGTCTGGCTTCAGCTCCTCACTTGATGATTTCATTGTTTAAATGTAGTTGTATGTGAACAATGAGCCAAGTCACAGCCAAGTTAAAAGGTGTAGCTAATCGTACACTGGAAGGGATTTAATGCTATGTTTGCATGATAATTTTTGTTTTTATATTTTCTTAAGAAACAACAGCAATTTTGAAGACAATTGTATATGGGTGGTTTATGAATTACACACATCTGATTGTGTGTGTCACCCAGAGAGAAAAAAAGTTATTTAAATGTTGTTCCTCTGACAAGAGATAGTAAAATGCCACCTAAGGTGTTGTGTGTGTATATAAAGATTTCTATTTGGATTTTTGATGGCTTGATGTTCACATTTGTGATAAAAAACAGCTTTGTTAGGTTGTAATTCTTGAAAATATTAAGAAATTAGTAACAATGAGGTTTTCAAGTAATTTCTTATAGATGTCATAAGATTTAAGAGAATTTATTGAAAATATTTTGAAAGATTTGAGGAGCGATGGCCTTTTGCCTGATTTAAAAAAAAAGAACAAAACAAAATGTTAGAGAAAACTTGCAAAATATGTACTCCATTTTCACTCTTAATTAGAATATAAAGTGACTTATACACGACAATATGACAATTTAAGATATCAGTGCATCAAATTGATAGAAAAATTCATATTTTCAAGACAACATCAAATAGAACATACATTTGGAAATTTGTATTTCAGAAAATTATTGTATTTTTAAAAAAAAAATATTTCAGAACATTTGTTCATTCCATTTCCAACATCTTTGAGAACTAGCCACAGTTTCTGTGGATGTAGTTTTCTCAAATCCTTAGTTTCTTTGTGTAATCCCAAACACACTCAATGTTGTTGAGATTAGGGCTCTGTGGAGGCCATGGCATCCCTTCCACTATTTCTTGCTATTCTTTACACTAAAGATCATTCTTAATGACTTTGGCTATATGTTTGGAGTCACTGTCCTGCTGCAGAATTAATTTGGGCCAATCATATTGAGCCTTATGGTATTGCATGCTGCATCAGTATCTGCCACATTTTTTCAGCCTTGAGAACACTTTTAATCGTTACCAAAATGACTTCATTTACAAAATTTTTAGGTTTCATAATTTCTTAAAAACAACAAAATTGAAGATTAAATTAGTCTAAATGAAGGACCCTGTTCCATGAATTGGGGAAAAAAATTGACACAGGTCCTTGGGAAACCACTTGTCTAAACAAGATAAAATGAATTTGGACATATTCTAATGAATAAGTTTTATTGGGCTATTTGTATATCAGTACTCAAAGTCTGAGCTGGTGGGATTTTTATGCACCATTTTTGTGTTTCTATTTAGTTCATCATTATGGATCAGCTCTCAAACTTAAATTAGTTCTGATGTTGACATGAAATCATATAATTTTTTCCCCCGTAGTTTCTGGTATTTTATATCCATTGCCTCCTTTTCGAGCAAAAGTGTAAAATGCAATTTCTGAAACAGCATGGCTGCCGGTGGTGGTGGTGTTGATGTATTAGGGATTCATGTGGTGTGAATCTCCTCTGCTGATTTCTGTCTGGCTCTCATTTGCTTTGGGGTGGGTTTTGGGGGAATAGATAGTGTGGGCTGCAGAAAACATGCAATTTTGTTTCAGTCTCCTTGTGAGACCTAACAGCAGAGACACTTCTTTGTACACACTTTCTTACTTCTGAAATAATTTTCTTAGGAATTTTTCTGAATCTCTGAGTAGCTTATAGTTAAAACACAAGCAGTGACATGGACACTATAGGTGCATTTGGTTACATTGTCTATTTACTCACTGAATTCTGTACATTTGCTCGAAGATTCTCTTTATCAAGAGAAATTCTTGACCTTTACACTACATCATTAAAAAGTCAAGGTCATTTTTGTCTCTAGCTGTTTAATAGTATTCACCCTGACCTGCAAATAAAGTTTCTGTCTGGTCTGTGCTGAATTCTGATTCGATCAGCAAGACCCTCAAAGGTCAGTTTAAGCATTTTTTTCTTTTGGTCGTTGGTGGAATCTTTGTGCAAGATTTCTAATATAAAATTCAGTGGTGAAATGTAATTAACCCTGTAAAGCCCACTGTTGCAGAATTACAACATCACTTTGAACAATTAAAAAAAAGTCCAGCAAATGTTTTTTTTTCCCTCAAAACCATATTTATATATTTAATGGGTCCTATTGTTTGTCCTCACAATGCTATTGGATAGAAAAAATGTTTATAGGTCTGATGATCTTGTCGTGAACTTACTCTACCTGCCAACTTTGCATTGAGCTGACCTCCTGTTTTTTGCATGACTTGATTTGACAAGATTTAAGTAAGTAAAATTCCTTAAATATTTTTTGTGTGTTTATTACAATGTTTAGAACATATACATATTAAGTTATTTTGAAAAACATTAATCAAATTTGATTTAGAGCTTATTATGTCTATGTTGTAATTCTACAACGTTGGGTCAGAGTGGTAGCCTGTTACATTGTTTAGGGACAGGTGTGAATGGTCTTAAATGTGAACCTGTTAGTGCTCTGGGGGGATGCATGTGTCCCTTCTAGTATGCTAAGTACAGAGCATAATAGGCACAATAGTCCAATCAGACAGTATTGTTTAAATGTAGTGGAATTTGGTTTAGAATTTGCATTGGAATGGTAATACTTTGATGGATAATACTTAGATCTCTACCCTTGATACATGGTCTACTACCCTGTCTTTTCTTTGTTTATCTGCTACAATATAAGACCTATATGTGTTGTTCACATATTTAATTACTTTTTCCAAACTTTTTCAGTTTCAGAATGCTTAGTCCTAATACCTAATCAGTCCTAATACCACTTTTTATGGTTCAGAAGTAACCAGTGATGAAGCTGCTTGGTATGTACCTGAAGATGGGCCTAATGTAAATGTCTGGAGTCCATATGTATTGGAAGACTGTTTCTGATGTGATGTCCCGGAACAGATTCCAATCTCTGTTGAGTTCATTACACTTTATAAACAATTTAACTGTGTCAGAGATGGAAAAGAAGGACAAACTGTGGAAACTCAGACCATGGCTAAATTCATTTAGGGAGAGATGCCTGCAGGTGGTACCTGAAGAACACAACCCTGTGGATGAAATGATGATTCCTTTCAAAAGGAGATTCATTAACATCAAACAATATATGCGTGGCAAGCCACACCTGTGGGGGCTCAAAATGTGGGTGAGAACTGGAATCTCTGGCATGCTCTGTGAGTTTGATGTGTACCGAGGGAGTGTAGATGGAATACAACAAGCGAAATCTGAACTTGGAAGGTCAGGTGATCGCCTCCACACTTCCAGAGGGTCAAAATTACAAGATCTACGCAGACAACTATTTCACTCTCATATGAAAAGAACTGACTTAGGGACTATCACTGCAAGTAAACACCGACTTCATTCAAACCACACTAGATGTGACCAAATAATTTTTTTATAATATTTTTATTCATAACTTCTTATTCATAAAAAAAAATATGATTGTTGTGTGATCATTACTTATGATATATACTACATGGAGCAAAATTCTCAAATTACTGTAATTAGGAAGTTTTTTTCTCAGAAATTGTAATTTAGTGAGGAGCTTTAAAACTTCTATCTATGTATCTGTACTTTGACAGCACTACATTTCTTCATCCTGCCTTAACTACTTTATTGTTTTATGTATTTTCCTACAGTGATTGGCACCTATCCTGTCCAATAAAGTTGTGTATAATAAACGATCCCCTCAAAGTGAGTTCTAGCGAATGTAACTAATCCAATTTTCTGTTATGGTTTCAATTGCAGAAAAGTAGTTGAATATTCAAAATTATGCATTTTCTCTCGTGCTCTCTTTTTTCTTTCTTTCTACTGTTTTGTGGTCTTTCACTATATCTTTCTCTCTTCCCTTTTCTTTGTTTTCTATTTTTCTTTTTCTCTCCCTCTCTTTCTATCTCTCTTTCTTTACTTTCGCTCTTCATCTTATTCTCCTGTACTTCTATCTTTTGTTGTCTCACTCTATTTGTCTCTCTCTCAATTTTCATTCTGTCTGTCTTCATTTTCTTTTTCTCTTCTTACTTTTTTCTCTCCTCGTTTTCTTCTTGCTTTCTCTTCATGCTATCCTATCTATTTGTCCCCTCTCTTTTCTTTCATGCTTTCCTTTTTTCTTTCTCGTTTTTTCCTCCCTCACTCTCTCTTTTCCATTCTCTCTCCCTCTTTATATCTATTTCAATTCATCTCTCTCTCTTAACCTCTCCTGTAATTCTATCATGCTCAGAAATGATGGAGCTACATCTGTAATTTGTAGGATATTAGACAAAATAATTTATCAGTGTAATTCTCACTACTCTTAAGTAGTTACTTGTTTCTTGTACTTTGATTCATATTCAGAACAGGTACCTTTACTCTACTTTCGTTACTTTTTTCCACAAGTAATGGTACTTTTAAATGAGTGTGATATTTCAGCACTGGTTAAATTACCAGATGTAGATCTTTCTTTAGTTATGGGGTTTTCATTATGAAGTTCATTTATTTGCTTTCATTTATGTTTTCATTTAGCAGGGGATATACTAGAAGACGTTTCTATCCAGAAAATAGTATAGTTATTATATTTAATTTTTACGTTCCAGATGGTTGAGACATGTCTACTGTTATCATTTTTTTCAGCCCTGTACAGAATTTTCAAGTTGTTTTAGCACATAACACAATCAAGAGCAATCCAATGTTCTTCTTAGTATATTAAATTTTTTTTGGCATTAGACCCCAGATATCTATCGTATTAAATTATGAACTTTCTTGGAAATGTGAATATTGCCCCTGCCTATCTCTAAATTCAGATGAGTTGGCAGGGATTAAACAACATGGAGAGGATTATCTGCATGCCCTCCACCGTTCAGATTTTTTCCACTCGGAAAGCAAAAAAAAAAATCAAGGCTAAAAAAACAAAAGTCCAGCTGTTCCTTTTTTACTTGTTCCTTCATACACAACAGACTGTGTTAAATGCTTTTAAAAGCTAAGCCAATTAAAAGCGAGTCCAGAATTAAGTCTGTTGTGAGGATATGCTAGGGCTGCTGGGAGGTGATGAGACCTAGAGTGTGTCCAATCTGACTTGGTGCATGTAAATTGAGTCAGGACGCAAAACCGTAACACAGCCGAACAGGATTAGCCAGGCCTCATGGTCTTGCATCGCAAAATCAACTCCATTGTCTCCACTGCATTTGAATAACAATGTGCTTCGAAAGCTGACATTTTTTTGATTGTCCACCAGCAGGCACTGCATGGAAATGCAGTTGTTTAGAATGTGGCTGGGGTCTATGATACAGACGCGAGCATTAAGAGATAAGAGCATGCTGAGCTGGTAGAAAATGGTCTGTGACTGGTCGCACAGGGGTAATATGGTTTAACTCCCAACCCGTCCTTTTTTGACATTCGTAAAAATCCAAATGAAATCGCTTTCATAGAAACGATGTTTGCAGGTTTCTACATGAATTTTTTGGGGGTGAACAAGCTTCAGATCTCTAATAACTGACTGGATGCATGATGTATTTTGTTATATTAATTTTCTGTCTATAGCTTGCTAACAGTACACTTTTGGCAATTCTTGAAAATCAAGCAGTATTTGGTGTGACCACTCTACCTTCAAAATGGCAATAATTCTTCTAGATCTCTAAGGAATTCGGCTGGTAGGGTTTTTCCAGACACATTTGTAAACAAACCACAGATCTTCTCTCTGGGCTCTGTGGAGACCATGTGTCCAGTTTTTGTTCTTCTTTACACTAGAAGATTGTTCTTAAAAAGACATGAGCGACGCCTGTTTCGGGTCTCATCTGTCTGAGATCATTTTAAAAAAATGTTGGAAAAATGGGTGTGCAGAAAAGGTTGAGGTTTGGGTGTGGCTTGGCTGTCGATAACAAATATCAAAGATAAGTGCCTAATAACAGCCCTCACGCACACATACCTGCACTGACTCCAATTGTAACTGCATTGCAAACTGTGTTGATTTGCAATGCCCAGGTCCGCTATCCTCCAGTTCTCATAGCTTTCTCGAGGAAAACGCTTGGCTAACCCACCACTCGAATTGTCATAGACATTGTATAAGGCAAAGACTGATCACGTCCTGAGAAATTTGTTTTCAAACAGGAAGTCAGAAATCCCAAACAAAAGATAGAAATTGAATACCCAGAATTTTATGTAACAGAAAGTAATATTGTCCTAAATAATGTTCAACTCATTTAAATCTCGGAAAACATCATATTGTTTACATCCTGTTTATCGTGGTCCTTTAATTAAGTTGGCTATATGTTTGGGGTCACTGTCCTGACACAGAATATATTCCTCCCAGTTCTGAGCTAATGGTACTATAATGGACGTCCACCATTATCAAAGGCTCATTTTTTTGTCTAGCATTTTCACCTTGATAGGAGAGTTTTGTTTTAACTTACCCTGTTTAAGTCTCCTACACATCTGTTTCAGTTCATAACTGACTCTCCAGCAATGCATAACACTGATGATAATTTACATCTGTTTAGCACAATTGGTGCATCATAACCTTACTATAATCCAGCAAAATCCCTGACTTTGTTCAAGTGCAACAATAGATGCTAGTTTTTAGGCAAAGGGTAGAAACACCAAATACTTGTTTGATTTCAGTTTTTCTTTTTTTTCACTCACTGCATTTTTGCAAGTTAAAAACATATCATCATTATTTAGAATCATTATTTAAATTCCTGAAAGCATTCTTAGTTTACACTACCTACCTAAATTATTTGCAGAGTACTGTAGACATTATTTCCAAAAGTATTCACTTATCTGCCTTTAAATGCACATTGACTTAAATTACAATGTCTGTTATTGTCAGTTTATTCATTTCATTTTTTTTTACCTTAATATGGGTTGTTTTAGGAATGGCTTTCAGTTCTCTTGAGAGTATAGTGAAGGTTTTATGTTCTCACAAGGAGAATGAAAATTGTATTGCTTTTATTGTTCATGATAAAATAATACTCCCTAAATGCTATTTAGGTAGTTTCCCCTGAATTTAAGCTCTCTTTAATGCTATACATGGAAATCCAAAAATCAACATATTGTAAGTGGTTGAGGGGGAAATGATTGGCATGTGACAGACAGCAGAAGAGGTCTTCAATAAACCAGTGTGATGAACACATATCAATAGAGTACATATCATTTGTTAATTGATTTGTTGAGGGTAATGCTGTCCATGTGCCTTGTAATCCCGATTAGAGGACCATCCCGGACCCCTTAAATGCATATTGATATATTGATCGTGCATGCTGCCCTGAGCTCTACAATCCAATGGAGATCATTACATCTCACCCTTTGGCTACTATTCAGCCAACGGAGACTTATACTTTTACATAACAAATGTTTTTGTCGGTTCTGAGATGAAGTCACTCTTTTATGTTTGTCATTTGGACATTGACAGATTTTCATTGATGTGTTTGTATGTTCAAGATGTTTATGATTCACTCTAGCTAATCGTATAGGTGGATCTGGGTCACAACAACATATCAGTTTGTCACCTGTGGTGCTGTGTCTAATGTATGCATCTTCATGGCCTCTTGGAAAAACCAATAGTCTCTAGGATGCTTCTCAGTTTGCTTTAATCAACTTTAATATGATTGATTAATTTCCATGATGTTTTATCACACATTGCAATCAATCGACTTTGCTTCTTCATCTATTCAGTTTCATCTGGATTCAATATTCCACTTTGCTTTATCTGTTTTATCTATATATCTGGGGACTAATGATGTGATTCTAAGCTTTATATTTCTTTTTTTCATGAGTGTTTATATATATATATATATATATATATATATATAT
>SRMA01025501.1:62155-101507 GCA_007224835.1 Danionella cerebrum
TAGGGGTGTAACGGTTCACGGTATGTATTGAACCGTTTCGGTACGGCCTGTTCGGTTCGGGACACTTGCGTACCGTTTCGGTTTTCGGTATTTGTATTAAATAATATAAATGTATTATTAGCGCGATATTAAGCGCAGCGAAACCATGTTCCTAGGCGAGTTTCCGCACGGACGCTATTGAGTGACGTGCAGCTCTACTGTGCGACACTCAATAGCGCCCGTGCGGAAACTCGCCTTTGGCTTCTCTGTTAAAATACATAACGGGGATAGACGAGTGGATAAATTTAAAGTTGTATGCCGACATTGTTCCACGGAGATCGGGCAGGCAACACATCTAACATTTTCTACTGCTGGAGATATTGTCACTGCAACCAGATCTGTGCTCTTCAGAAAATGTGGATAGGTTAATCTTTTTAGCCTAAAACTTGAATAGTTAGTTTTGTTTATATTCAAGCTGAAGCTGTTGCTAGTGTTAAAAGTTTTCAGGTCCTAACTAGTTGCAGTATTTCATTTTTTATTTAATAAAATGTGTTTTTCTTTATAAAGAGTGCAATTTACTTAAAATATCACCCAAATGTGTCACTTTTATTAATTTTATGCAAGAATTCTATTGTGTATTGGCAGCTTTTCAAAATAAAGATTATGTAAGTTTTTATTTTTTTGTACCGAACCGAATTAACCGAACCGAACTCTCCAAGACACTGTACTGAACCGAATACAATTTTAGCGTACCGTTACACCCCTAATATATATATATATATATATATATATATATATATATATATATATATATATATATATGTGTGTGTGTGTGTGTGTGTGTGTGTTTTGTGAAATACAGTCTTTACGAAATACAGTATTTTGCTGTTAAATTCATGGATATTATTAACAGTGTATACATCTGGCCCTCTGTATCAATTATTTTTCTTTTCTGCTACAATTTATGCAGCTTTCTTAAATTGTGTTTAGAGATAGTAAGTCTTGTTTGTTGCCAATTATTTCTACTCCAGTTGTTCTTTAAAATTAGAAGACTTGCTTTAAAAAAAAGCACATTTATAGCATCATAATTTTATCCTGGCAAAAGGAAAGAAAGCAGAAAGCTGCATCTTGTTGAAATCAGATGCAGTGTTTAAAACACATCTGTTCTTTAAAGGAAACCTTCAGATTCGAGCAAGATCTGTTTTCAAGCAGAAGCACAGATGTGGAAAAACAAGGAAAGAAATTTGTCAACCTTTAGGTTGTTTGTGCTCAAAAGGTCTGTTCCTCTTGCTGTAGAAGACGCCTGCCATTTTCACTTTGTCGCAACCTTTACGCTGATGGAAGTATGGCAGTACATTTCTCTTGATCGGTCACTTTCAGATGCATTTGTAACTGTTGCCAGCCTGGCCTTGCAATCATGGTCTGGAATCAATGGACTTTAATATGATCAAGCAAGATAAATTATAAGAGTGCATTAGTCATACACTGTAAAAAGCAGTTTGATAAGGCCATGAAGCACTACACAGAGGCCAAGAATCGGTAATGAGACTCATTTACATTTTATCATCCCTCCGGCGGGCTGAAAACAGAGAGAGCAATTAGTTAATTTGTTTAAATAAACTCCTTAGCCTTTGCAATTAGCAAGTAGCAGATAATGGAGAATAATTCATCAGTTAGTGATTAATCGGACCAGTAATCTCCCTTGTTAGATCTCCAACTACTCTTCACACAATGTCGCACAGCTTTTTAGTGCTAATTATGAAAGACAGCTTATGACATTGGGCTAATTGTATGATCAGAGTTAATGATTTTAAACAAAACTGTTTTGTTCACAATTAAAGAGTTAATTACTGCTTAAGCTGAACATCTTTCTTTGATCCTATGTGTTAAGCCACACATTTAAATGATTTTAGTAAATGTGTTTGCTGACACCCAAGAAATGTGGAGCACAAGAGTCCACAGAGTGAATTTTAATGGGTGACAGAGTTCCCTACATTGTTTGATTCTTGTAGATGTTTGGTTACTGGATCACAGCTCACTTCAAAAATGTTTTGGTTTGTTTGAATGAATCAGTCAAAAGCAGTTCCATGTTTAACTGTAAACACCAGGGATGCCACTATACTCAGTTTTATACCAAAGTTTTGGTACACCCTGTGGAGAAATTGTATGCGACATGAGACGCCTTTTTTAATCTATGCTATGTAAAATAAAAAATCAATGTTGTTTGTAATAATCAACAATGGCAAGCATGCATTGTCAACAAATCTTATTATTGATTAGCTGGCATGCTCAATTTACTACCTTTATGATCAGTTTCAGTTAAAATGGCTCCATTTCAGAAAAAAAAATGAGAATAGTCACAGCCGACATAAACAGGACAAACTTAAAACAATAGCTGTAAAACAGGTTATCCAGTTATGCTGGACAAAGAACGGCACCCAGCAGTGTACTGTAAGGATTCAGATAAAACTATACCTTTATCTTAGAGAATTTTCAAGTAAAAATATATTTTGAAATGTTACAACTAGCAAATTGCACCCAATTTGGTGGAAAAGCTCTTGTACAAATAATTACACACCAATGACCATAACTGTAATTGTTGTCTTGTTGTTTAACAATACCTGTTTTTAGGTGTACTAATAGAAAGACCCAAAGAAAGTTGCAAATCAGTGTCAAGTTCAGAGAATGTTGTGTGGTTTTGATGACAAAGAAATGGACAGAAGTCTGGAACAGTACACTATCTGCAGCTAGTAGTGATAGTAGAGCTGACGCAAAGTAAAAGCAATGTTTGTAAGAGAATGATTCCTTAAAGCATAGCAACAATAAAATTTGGACACACGCAAAAAAAGAGTAAAATGCAAAAACTATGCTGCAAAGTCTTTTTCGAAATGTGTCCTACAAAGGAATATCATGGCAAACTTATTTCAATTAATCAGCAATTACAGAATGGCTATTAAAAACATTTTACTTCAGCTGAAATTATATATGAACATCTGGCCAAATTTCAGCTTGTCAAAGTATGTATAAAACCTCTTTGCTTATCTCCTGAATCTCTTCTGAGAAATTGATAAGCACACAGCAATTTTTTTGAAGCCTACAAAGTAAAAAAAAAGAGCTAATAAAGTGTTGTGTGGACTCTTTAATATTATTTTTTAATTAAAGAAGTAGCTAACACTGTTACCAGCTGATGCTGTCCTCAGATGAGGACCTGGAGGGAAATGAGCTTATATGCTAAAACCGCATGAAAGTTACAATCCTCATGTGGGACTAAGAGCGAAGAAGGGCTTCACACCAGACAACGCATTCAAAATTGACAAGAGGATGTGGGGAAAAAAGGGGCTGGACAAGGATGAATAAAACAAATCATGGTGCTTGACTGGAGGTGATTTGAAAAATTCTTTGTCTTCATTTACGCTTGAGAATAATATAGCTTCACGACAGGAGGCCAAGCTAGTGAGGGGCTGGCGTCGCACGCAGGGGATAAAAAATTAATTAAAAGATGAGAGAAAGAAGAAAGGATGGATTGAAAATAAATACGGTCTGCAATGCCAAACAGTAGGGTCGTTGTTTCATTGCAAACCCACTGTAAAAAATGGATCATACCCTGCCTCTGAGAATTAAAGTTTTTGAGCGTGTTTGTGTTTCTAGAGAAACTTTGTCTGGGGAGATGAAAGCCACATCTGCTCCACTTCTTTCCAACTATACATACGTGTGAAATCTGTTGGCCTGGCAGACTAGTATGGACAAGTAGACCCACCGCCATGATGAAAGACAATAGGCTCTGGCTTAAGCCTATTAACAGTTGGCAAGGTGGGGGCTTTACCCAGGGTGCCGAGCCGCCCCTGTGCCACACCTCGATCCGCTGTTAGATGAAGCCACTGCTGGACCGAAACTGTGAGGTGACGCTTCCGCGAGCAGATTCATTTCCACTCTGCGCTAAGTGGATGGGGGTTTAACTGGAAACACATTAGCTGTCATGAAAAAGTGTTTTCACATGCTGTGACACTCTGCAGACGTGGTCAGTCAGCCAGCCGGGTGTTTAGGGGGTATGTTCTGGACTTGTACACTGTGCTGATAAACTCTGGGTGTTTGCTGTCTACTTGATATGGTGGTTTACACTAACTTGTGTGGGCTGAGCTGGATGACGCAACCTGTGTTGGCTTTGTTTTGCAATGTCTATGTTCTTTTGTCCAAAGTTTGATGAAAAGATGTTTTTAAACATTTGATTTTGTAAAAATAAGTGGTGTGGTAAAACAAACCCTTCCTAAAGAAAGCATCTCATGAGGATTTGATCATCATCTTATTGTCAGAACATGAGACGAAAGGCCTTTATACCCAAATCAGAATTGAGATTCGCACAAACAGATGGCTTTTCAGCACGGTGCACTTTGTCTGGGTCATGGAAAGATTGATGCAATGACGCTCCCTGCCTGAACATGGTGTTTGTGGTACAACAGAGGTACTCTGAAAGAAGGAGACAACAACCAAGAAGAAATCAAAGAACACAGAAAAAATCATGTTGAGTGGTTTAAATCTTTAGTGGCCGATTACAAGGAGCTGTTTGACAGTAATATGTAGAAAAGAAGATTTGTGATACCCAATTTCTTTCTTGTCGCAAAGTCGCTATGAAAATGTGTCTCTTTTACATCCTACTCAAAGAGCTTTGAGTGGTTGCACTTCTTGTGGAAAACAGATCTGATAAGGCAGTACAAATTGTTTTCCATTGGCATGACTCGTATGAAACTTCGGACCGATAATTTGGCTTGCGTGTAGAGGCCTTAAGCATCATAAACATGTTTCAGGAGGAATAATAAGGACGTAATGCCAACTATCTAATTAAACCTTGTCCTTTTTTAAGCCAAACCTTTCTCTTATTGATTCATTTTGAACCAACTTTGAGCTCACCAACCTTTCTCCCCTTCTCCACATGGGGGGTTCAACTAAGATACATCAACATTACATTTTGACATAAGTGCCACATTTTTGGTTCTCTACATCTAAGGGTTGTTCAATTAACATGTTTTGGGAGTCCATAATTAGGATGCGCCACCCACTAGTTATGCTATTTACATATATCTTTATAAGAGTGACTCATTACAAACTACTTCACTCTCCCATCTTCCTCCGTTCGTACCCTAGACTGTAAAGAAATACGTATGAGGTCCCACTGCCTACTGCAATTGGGCTAATCTGAGGCCACCATCGAGCTATTGTGGGCACTGCCATTGACAAGTGCACAAGAACACTTGTGACACTTGAAAAGGATGGAACCATCATGATTTCAGAGCTGCGCCTTGAGTCTGGCTCGCACATGCGTCCTGTTATATACAACTTATTTTGTAATCATAATCATAAAATTGTAATCAAATAATTTGAGAATGACTTCTTGAAATGTGTCTGTTGGTGGCTTTAAAGATCTTTCTCACATCGTGAATACAGTGGTAAGTAAGCTCTTTTCTTTGTAGCTGTTAATCATATCTGTCAATCACATGGTCCCGTTTAGTTTTATTTGGGGAAAATTCAGCCATTGTGAGCTTTGAAATTAACTTTGTTCACTGTATAGATAACTTTCTAAAATAATTAAAACCATTTGTCTAAATAATGTAATTTTTGACGAAATATATTTCAAAGCTTGGCTTTTTTCCATAGGCTTGCATTGGCCTGAAATCATTCTGTAGCCAGCACCACGGCAGCAATCGCCACAGTTTGGCTTCACTGCACGGGACACACTTGGTTCATACCTGCCACTTATTCTTACGAACAGGGTGCAGGTCCTGATTTCAAATTCCTCAAGAAGGTTCAAGCTGTGCTGTGGCTTTTTTCTGACTTGTCAGAGTAAAAGTGACACATGAAGAGTTTCAAAACTCATAAAAATCCATGAATTAAAGAAGGGATTTGCATGAAAAGTTTTTGTTTCTATTTCAACCTTTTACAGATCAGAATGAGGCTCTAATAACAATTAAATCTACAATTTAATTTACAACATGTATTAAACGGACAAACAATTTTTGTTTTTCCACAAATTTCTATAGATCCATGACCAATTTCCCCACAATTCATTCTATCAATAGCATTTTTTGTAATAAATAACAATGTTTATTGCAAAACCCAAATATGCACAGTATCAACTACTTGGGACCACAGCTTGTTTAAAAAGAAGGCTACATTGATCTTCTGGTAAACGCTATATCTTCTGGATAGCGCTATATTAATGGCTGTATTTGTATGGCTTTTGTTTCCTCTCCACCGATGAAACAAAAAGCTCCTCAAAAAGTGCCATAATGATGCTCATGTGATCAAAACGTACTTGTCGTAAATAAAAAAAGTCAAAGACACAGAACAAGAATATTCGGTTTAACATCGGATATCAGGTTTAACAAAAATGTTGATGGAAAGTTTGAAAACGGCAAAATCTAATCTACCTTGACCAAGCATTCTCACAGCAAAGAACCAGGTTTTGTGCAATCATGGTATCAGCTACTACTGTTACATAACCCACTTTAAAGCAACACAAATTGCTTTTTCAAGTTTAATCAAATTAAGAAACAAAAGGTTTGTTCTGGAACAAGAAGTACTGAACCGAAAGTATCCAATACCTTGCTGTGGAAAAGTACCATTTGTGACCACAGGGCTCTGGACAAGTTAACTCCTGGCACGTTTCAACCTTTTTCTTATTAATTGTACTGTATTGATTGTCTTTAGTTGATGTTTTAATTGGAAGCAGTCTGATGGATGGGCTTGAAATTTTTGCCCTATTATATTTTCAGAAGGAACGAGGGCAGTTTTAAAGGCTTTGTCCATAGAAACCTGACAAATGATTTGACAACAGAAACTGGATGTGGTTTAACAGCAGCCACAGTCACTTCTTGCATGATGCATGAAGGTGTGAGGGTTTTTAAAAGTCACAACACACTAGGGTGTTTTTTTATTTGGAAGAGCATGTGGAACTGTTCACTATCAAATTGGCTAATGTATTGCAATCCACATCGGTCACACTAATATAAATTGTTTTGACGCTCAGGCTGCCCTCTGAAAAGGCAGGAGAGCTATGAGGTCATTAACTCTGTCCTCCCGGTAGGGAGTCATTTTTGGCAAAATCCACTCTCTGGCTCATCTTTTAGAAAGCGGACCATGATACACAGTTTTGTCAAAATGTCTGCAAATTTGCCCTCTCTTACTGGAATTTCTCCATGACTTATTTGACCTAATGATCTAGAACATCGCAATTGCTCCACCCCAAAGGCAATTTCGGAGGCTCACTGGGGCGATTTAAATGGTATGTGGTTACTCTTCCACCCCTGTCAACACCTCCAGCTCCCCAAACAGGAGCCGGTTGGATGCTGCTTCCTGGGCTGGATGTTGCTCTTTCTCTCTGAGTAAACACATGAATGCATGGGGGTCTACGAAGGCCACATGCAAAGCTGAGGTGGCAAACATGTGAAATGATGCTCAGAGCAAGATTGTGAGAGATGACTATGCAGAGTTCATTAAGGTGATCATACACTGGGCTCAGTGATGGCCGTGGTCAACTTTTGGTGCCTCTGTAAAATAGCTAGTAGCTTTGGGAAAGCAAAGGTTACCTTTTCTCCAGCTGAAGCAATTTTACTCAGTGTTTGGTTGAGTTTGGCTAGGTTTAACCCCTGCTTCCATGTCACAAATTTGATAAAAAGATTAAAATCTGTTGTTTGGATTATTATACTTTTAGATTTAAATTTAAAAATATTTTTAATAGGTACATGTTGAATGTGACCTGGACATTATTATATGGTTCATTGAAAGAACACTCCTCTTTTTACATAGGCTTTTTCAACAATCCCGTGATTATAAGTGACATTTTACAGTTTTGTTAAAGATGTTGAGCACTTATACCATATTTTTGCTAGTTAAAACTTGTTATAACAGATGCTTTCCATGCCACAGGGGGAAACAGGAAGGAAGACAAAAACTACCAAAAAAAAAGAGTACTGTTTATATATTTGTGGACTGTGGGAGAAAGCCATATTTCCAACAAATAATCTAAAAAATAGTGTTTCTTTTTGAATAATTAATAACCATTTTGTTATCCAACCACTTATGCAAATATTAATAATGTGTCAATTAACTAACTAAAATTGCATTGCAGTTGCAAAAAAACAAACAAATACAGCATTTTTCTTTCTGTGACACCATACTGTGTCATTTGTAAGGCAGTAAGTGCAGTTTCTTTCAGAATTCCAATCTGTATTCCAATCACTGGAATTAAGAATACATGTTAATACATTCTCTTTGTCTTTTAATACAAAGTCTTTGTCTTTTAATTTATTATTTTATTTTAAAAAAAGACCTTTGCACTGTTGATATGTTAAAAGTTTAAAAATAAGTGAATTCAGTTCACGTTTCGGCCACAACTGTACATACTTCTAATTGAATTGTTAAATAAATAAAAATTAGCAATGCAGTCTCTCAGCTTTAGAGTTTTTTGTTCAATTCAACTGTAAAATGATAAAGAAATGATTATACTTTCAGTGTTTGATCAGATCTTGATGCAGTTTGTATATGATTCTTAATTGTTTCCCCCGGGTTAAACTAGCATTCAGCTGCTAACCAAGTGATACTTTTTGTAAAAGTGCAGTCTCACTGGCAAACATATACAAAATGTAAAATTGCTATGAAGAATTAAGTAAAAATTATACAAATATTCATATCTATTTTTCACATTACACAAAGCTCTCCTCCTTTAAATGTTCTATAATTATTTTTTTAGCACATTTGAAATATTTTGACTATAAATTTCAATTCAATTTGACACACAAGACTTGATTTAAAAGGTAAACATTCTTTCAGAGCCTCTGTCTTTGCCTATTATCTGTCAGAAATTGCCAGTGAACTAGTTACAGCTGAGCTTAGCATGGCAGCTTTCAAACTGAGCTGTGGCATGTCATTATCTATTAAAGGCTCATGTTTCAGATGTGTTTGCACTTCAGTGAAAGCGAATTGTTTACCCTCATCTCAGAAAGACTGCCTCTAGCTACACACAGCCACACAAAGGTTGCATTATTTTTTACAAAAGCCAAAGGTGAAAAGCCAGGTTAGATTCATTCGAATTCAGTCTCTGAAATAATTAATGGGACGACTGCAGGCAGATTCTTAAGAGCTCAGGCGCTGTTAATTTTATTTTCATTTATTAGCACATTTTTCCTCGAGTTATTCACGCTAATGAGGCCTCCGCTAGCAGATGGGTGATCTTTATACAATCTGTCAGTAAATTATTGATTTCTGGAATATACTTTTCAGGGAAGACAATAGGCTCCTCACAGTGGAACAAGGCGATCTGTCTGCCACAGCTATGTTTATTTGTAGCCCAGGCTGCTGTTTTGCTATAGCCAGACTCTATTGTTCGTGGGAAGGCCATGGGTGACTGTACTAGAACATTGGTGATAGATTCTCCTCCATATCAATCTGTAAATTTTGATTTCTGAGGGGGAAAGCCACAATGCATAGCTAAATATGACTAAACAAAATTCTTTGCGAATGTGTTTAAATCATAAATCACACTGCCAGTCTCCTCTGGGTGAACCATACCCAGTTTTTCTTAAGTTCTCATTATGGTTTGTTGATTGTGCAGAATTTGAGAGCTCTAACAGTTACGGGAAAGAACCCTAATCGGTCAAAACCCAGTTGGCAGTGCTGGTTGTCCAGTAAAAGTTGAAGCCAAAACCCATTTTTTTAGTAACCAGTGGTTTACACCTCCAGATACAGACAGTAAATTATAGCTGCTTTCATGACTGTGGGGAGTGTTGTTTTTCTTAACCTTTGGAAATCTAAAAAAGTTTGCTCCAAAAGTATTAATGATTTAGACCTTTACGCTTTGACGTCGCTTTCTGTATGTTTTTGGACTTAAAAACAATCATTTTGTTATTATCATCATCCTTTTTGAAAGTTGTTTCAGTTTTGAAAGTAGCTTTTTCTTGTTGTGGGTCACCAGCTTTGGACACATATTTGAAGGGATGTTCCATTGTTCTTTATGTTCCATTTCTCTTTACAAATCCTGTATAAAGCTGAGTTCCATTTCTGACCCCTTCGATTTTGCCCTTCCCCTGTGCCTACCCCTTAGCCAGAGTGTTAGGTGGAGTGGCTGAAAATATACCCCTGTTATTTTGTATACATCTGCCAAGTAGTTCTGAAGGACCAGTAATACTTCGAAAAGATTTGATGTACCATACGCAAGTTTTTTGCAATGTTATTAGGCTAATAATAACAACACGTTATTCTTGTTAAAACTAACAATTTGTTGTTTTAAATTAATTTTACTGACCTATCTTTTGATAGGGGATAATATAACATAAAACACTTTTTTTTCAATTTAGTTTTTGTTTCAATTTAGTAACTTTTATAAATGACAATTATATTTGTGGGCCTCTTTGGTCGTGTTGATTGCCATTTTACTATTTGTTTTAAAATGTGCTTCGAGCCTTCCCTTGGAGTGGAGAGCTACAAAGCCCTTCGTCTTAGCCCTTCCCCTTCATTCAAAGGAGAATTTCAGTCTTTTGCCTGGCAATGTGTTGCCAGTAGTATTATGGAGGCAGTGGTCCAGGCTGCCATAGGGTTATTGACAAGGTCTTGCCGAATAGTTCTGAGTTGGTTCTAAGCTTACTTCTCGTAATCTTTGACCCATCCTGATGTGGTTGTTATTTTGTGTAGACCATTCCTACCTTCTGTTTGTCCTTGTACCTTGAGTTTGTCTCTTCTCGTCATCATCATTCTTCTTTTTTTCTGCACCTGAGGGTGGATTTGTTTAATTTTTGCACTTCTAATTTACAAAATAAATTAAAATCCAGGGAGGGGTAAATGGTGGGAACGACCGGGTGAGGTAAAGGCCATTTATATTATTAGTGACAGCACCGCGCTTTGCAATGAAATGACTCAACCATTGGTTTGTGGGGTCCCCTAGCAGTGGCGGGGCCCTAAGCAGCTGTTTAGTTTGCTTATAGGGTGGGCCTGGTTATTCTGAGTTTTTAATGTAATGTAAATCAATATTGTGGCTTCTGATTGGTCAAATAACTTTGAAATTAGAATTTGCAGGCTCTTTACAGAGCTTCATGAGGTATGAAGTTTTTTCAAAGGCAATGCGTATGTGGCAACAAGTATTTGAAAAAAAAAAAACAACTTAAGGTAAACCTGTGCCCATGGCCTAGGAGAGAATCTTAATCACCTGTTTGTAAATAGCATGGTTAAAGTCACCATTGAGCTGATCGCAATAACCTGAAATTTATTTAGATGACAATAAATGTATGAACTGTTTGTCTGTGCAAGGACATTCTAAATCCACAGATGGATCAAGCTGTTCATATTTTTCTCTCAGGTTAGTGATCAGATTGTACTGTAAAGTCAGAGCTAAACATTAATGTTTTGAATGCCCTACGAATCTGCTTCATAAATAAAGCTTTACCTGTTGTAATGTCTCTTTTTCCTATGGACTTGTAATGAACTCTTGGTTTTACAAAGGCATTGGAAAACATGCTTTGACCCTGGATCTATGACGGTTACAAAGGAAGATAGATTGCACTTAGACTGTATAGAGGTGACCTAAACTGCATTTAACACCAGCCTTCCAAGGTGTTCACAATGAAACAAGAAGGACATTTTTTTCTGAGAAATATAATATTTGCTTACATTTCAAACAATGGCCAGATGGCAGAATGGCAACTAAAGTGTTGTTTACACAGTTTTAAAGCCTGAAGTCTGTTGTATGACACCAGTGTGAAGAGTTTATCTTCTACTTTCTTTTCATAAAAAAACAAACAAAAAAAAAAAACAGAATGTTTTATTTTTAAGTTCCAGCCAAGGACTCCTCAAGAGCTGAAAAGGATATTTTGAATACAAAAACCTTCAGGTTTTTATTACATACTTGTTAACCACAGCTTTTATCTAAACACACTGAAGTGACTCTCAAGGCAAAAAGTTTACTGCTGTTGGTGTATTCATAATGTTTAAATGTATCTGTTGACCCTATGACAATAGGCTTCCAATCGCTCAGGGAACGATGAGTTTAATCAAGGGTCATTACGTCTATTTAGCCAAAATTAAACATAATAAATAAAGGTCCCGGTCTAATCACTTGCAATTACAATGTCTGCTATAGTTCATAATTTGCTACATTCTTAGCTCATAGTTAGCGATAGCTCATACTTGGCATGCTACATGCTAAGTTAATTACAGTATTGCTAATCATGTAACTGGTGATGCATATTCCAAATGTATTTCATAACATGCACTTTAGACCTTCCAATGCAGACTTTCCCCTTGATTAAGTTGAGAAATCATGATCTGAAGTATCCAGGTATCTACAGTCTTTTAAATAGCTTACATCATAATTTAATGTATCAAAAGAGCATCAACGGGCCACCAGGGTCTTCAGGGCAACCTCTGCTAGCTTTTTATTAGATGCATGTTGATTCTGAAGTTTTGTTCTTTTTAGAAAATGTATTCACCCTTAAAAGCATAAAATTCTTCTCTCTGTTTTAGTTACATATTGTATTTCTATGCAACTGTGCAGTCAAACTAAAAGGTGAACCGAGTTAGATATCACCCTACTAAAAGCCAAAGCAGGCTTGTCATGTTAAAGTTCCACTAGAAACATGTCCTGTCTGGTCTGTTCTATGTGCAGCATGTGTCTCTATTTTTTTTCTCACTTTGCTTGTGTTTTCAAAGTGAGTTTGTTTGATCTCTCAACAACTATACTTTTTGCATGATATTAATATTTTTGACCAATTTACTAGCACATTTTGGTAACACTATTTACCTTTGAGTATGTAAAGTTTATTTATGTAAAATTAAAACAGCAGAGCTACAACTTAAATGCTGAACAATAAACCAGACAACAACATGAAAATATAGATGAAAATAGAAAAATTAAAAACATTGGTAACATTATCTTTTAGTGGAGAATTGACAAGCGTTTAAGGAAATATTGGGTTTCCATATCTCTTCAGTATAATAAATAATTTTTATTTGAAATAAACCATATAAATATTGAAAAATTTCTAGGTTTAGATATGTTAAAACATTCACAAACAAAAAATATAGTCTTCCAACAATGTACTAAAATGTGTTTTCAGTTTCAGTGATTAAAAGTGCTCTGTTGTGGCCTCATGTCTCTGGGCGACACAAACAATCCATCTGCTTATGTCATGCCAGCCAGAATAATGCATTCAACACAGTTTTTTTTTGCTAGGAGCGATGATTAGAGCAGAGATCCTTTCATTATCAATCAGTGCAGATTTGAGTTTGTCTCCCACTGTTTCCTAAAGCTCCGTGTCTGATGGTTTGGTAATGATAATCTTATCTAACACATTTGCCAGAAGATTCTGTTACATATCAACTTCTCTCATCATTCCAGTGGCCTCAAGAAAATAAAATCATTTGTGCTTTCAGCAATTATTGATTGGCCCCGAGCTCAAAAAGTGCTGGCCATTATGGTTAGGCTATCCTGGTGTTAAATTGAGTTTTAAACATCTACATAAATATAACTACTCTGCAGTCAGACAAATGCATTGGGTTTATCAACGCCCTGTTCTATTAGCATGCTTTAGAGTCTCAAATGTTATCATATAATTCTTGAGAGCATAATATGTTTGAATTAAAAAGTTGAAGGGGTATGTAGGCCTAAGTTTGTGCAGTAGGTTCAAGTAAATCCGTAATCATCGAAATACACAAAGTTTAGACGTGCAGGAAAAATACACAACAAATAACTTTTCTCCTTTTCCAGGTAATCATACTTTCAGTCTCGAAAAGGAAACAGCACTTCTAGTGCCTACTTTACCTACTCTCTCTCTCTCTTATGAAAATATGTTTATACATTTTAAACATACTAGGCAGAAGTTAGTTCAAAGTTATTAAATAAGAGTGTGGAAACAATAGAAATCATATAAACTTGATTTATAAAGGTGTACTGCCCCTTGTTGCTCCAAGACAGGTTTGAAAACCACTACACAACATGCTTCAAAAGTAGCGCCTTCCCCTTAGCCCTTCCTTTTCGTTTGATGCACTCACCTGAAGTGAAGTGAATGGTCTCAATTCTCTTACGAATGCAGGGGAAAGGCAACAATAAAAGTGTTGTCAAAATAAAGGGCTAAGATGGCCGCCTGTGTGACCATAAATTTTTACTGTAACCATTGTTTGTGTAAAAAGTATTTATAGGATAATACACTGTTATTAGCCTAGTAACATTTGACTTGTGTGTCAATTTTTTTTATAAAATTTGCAAAAGTACCAGGAGTTATGCATTTGGCTGACTGCTTTGTAGGGGTGTCCCGATTCATAAGTGTATATTTTTAGCTCTTTTTGGAGCTCATTGTTTTCAAGGTGCTTCGGATCAGTGTGTAGAGACCTTGAGGCCTAACAAAGCTTCCACAAACAGACCTGAAGTTTTCAAACAAGCATTAAGCAAAGTCGTATCCATCCATGTGACATTTGGTTTTGAATTCTTAATTATCAATATGTTACTATACCACAAAACCTATATTACTCATCAAAGCTTGTAACTGTACAGTTCCTATTTCATCTATTTAATACTTTCTAGCCAAGACGTGTTTTTTCTACGCTCAAATTGGACACATACAAAAAATATGAGCTTCAACATAGTTATGGGCTAAACTGCTGTAATTTATAGAAGTCCACTTGTTCTGCTGCACGAAGTGCATTACTCTGTGATTCACAAACAAGCTGGCTATGACTTTGAAAGTGCTTTGAAAAAATCAATAAGGCCTGATCACAGCTCGTTCTGTAAGTCCACTTCATCACTTGTGTATAGCCAACCTTTAGCCCTGGGCCACTGCTTCTTGCAATGGGTTCCCTTTGCTCCTTTGCGTAGTTCTGTGTGTACAGACACAGCTAAATATAAATCAGGTCAGAAACAAACAGCCGCAACTGGTTAGGGGGAATCTGCGAGTGTCTGATCAGAAGAAAGCTTCTTGGAGCTGGTGTCTCAGGTGGACGGAGGCTTGAATGGTGGCGTGGTGCCCAAGGGAATGGGTTTTAGGATGGGCTACAAAGAGCCGGGCAGTAAAGTGCCTGAGGCTGGCATTCATCAACTGAGGGACTGAGTACCAAACACACTGGGCAGCACCATCCCTAGGCTAATAAATAATATCAGTTTTTTGAATGAATTAATAATTACTGTCCTGCTTTCATCCTTGTTGACAGAGGTTGACAAATTAGCAAAACTTCACAAGCCTTGTGTGTACAGAGGGCTGTGGGCCTTGGGTGGTTTGCAGTTCAAGATTGGCTAGGTGTGGTAAGCCTGGCTGGATGTTGTGTGGGACAGGTAAAGAGCATTTTGATGGGATTTCAGTTTTTATGACTATTCAATCATAGCATTAATTTATCATCAGTTGTTGTTACTCTAATATCATATTATTTAATTTATTCTACCACATTTTAGTTTACTGAGTACTGCTGGGATTTGAGAAGATATTTCTGTATTTGAAAAATTATACACCTACATTATAGTAATCAGTGAACTTTAGAGCTATTCGGTGCATATTTATGTTTCCCTCGCTAATACCTACATTAATTTGGCTATTTTGAAGCAAGTGCTCACACTCCAATTATCTGCTCTAATTTTATGCTTCCCTTTAGAATTAGCCGGCAGCCATATAACACACTGTAAACAATTCATGTCTTTTGTCTGTGCAAAGTAGTAATAGGAGCAACACACTGGATTTTAAGCATGTGCGGGCAAAAGCAAGTCGAAATGGGTGTGTAGCAGAATAAAGGTTACTGCCATGTTTAGTTGTTGACTAGGAGATGTGGAATGCCACAGTCTTAATGAACTCTCCAGAGAGCCTGACTCTGAGGCCGTGCGCTGTGGCCGTGCTGGGAGAAAGACTGAAATTAGTTATTTCTCCAAATAACCTCTGATGAAAGCTTGCCTCAGACTGCCTGCCTTGTCACCAGCTTCTCCAGACAATAAAGCAATTAGGTAAAGCTGCATTCTGGGCCAGATCTTCTCTTGTTTAAGATCAGCAAGGAGAAAGAGAGAAACAGATAAAACAGATCTGGGTTTCTCTTAAACATCATTTAGCATGTTTTATGAACATGTGTCTTGTGGACAGCATATGCTCTTAAACTAGTGATTATTCCCATAATCGATAAATCAGTTGATTGTTTTTCAGAGTAATCAAGTAATAGCATTGTGTAATTGCTTGTACATTGAACAGAATATTTTTATATTGTATTTTACCATCTTACAATATTATTCATTACATTACACAATAATGAAATTGTACAAAAAATACAATTTAAAAGTATTACATTGTCTTTTTTTTACTGCAAAAATCTCAATTGAGGTCGAACAGTTTTTATGTTTTCTAACAAAAATAAAAATTCATAAATCACCCCAAAAAACAAAGTCAGGGTCAAAACAATGTGTAACAAGCCAACCCCCTTCTAAACTTTATGTACTGTTCCAAGCACTTCTTGTGCCATTGTGCTTTTTTGTCCCAGAACTTTGAAAAATACAAGCCATATCACTGGTATTGTACTTCCTTTTCACCACCGATTCAGGGTTTGTAAAATGAAACTGAAAGACTGAGAAACTGAGCATATTTTCCCATATTTTAATTTGAATCACCTTGCAAAGTTATGTTTCATTACTCTTGTAATGTTTGTTTAAAATGAAAAATATCAACACTAATAACCTTTTTGAAACAATAGGTGTGTTGCGTCATTCCGGCATAATTCAAAACAGCATGTGTGTTTCGCACATACACCAGTGCATGCAGAGACTTCTAAGGGTTACAAAGGAAAAAGTTTGATATGTTTTTGTGTGTGGAAATTAAATTCACTTGTTTTTAATTTTATAATATTCATAACTACATACAAATAAGTCAAAAGTAGACATTAATTACATAATTTGACATGTCTTAAAATACATGTAATAAATAGTATTCAAACAAGGGCTAATTTTATGTACTCAGGAATGAATGCTCTCTCTTTAGAAGGTTTTTCACATTAGATATGTTAAGGCTTTTTAGCGACACAAATAAGTACTGAATAGAGAAAAGGATGAATTGAACCAATAATGAGATAAAGTTAGGTTGCTCACAGACTGATATGGATCAGATCATTTTACATGTCCTTTCTTTCTCCAGCAGAACTGGTGAACTTTACACATGTAGAAAAGGCATCAGGTTACTCAAACAAGGGTGTTTTTGTGCACATAACAAGCAAACTATAACAAGATACTTATTGGCACTGGTGTTTTTTATGTTTCAGAGACTTAGTCCGTTATACCACAGACATTCTAGAAACATGTCGACTGGTTTCGTAATTAAAGATGCTGAAAATACAAATACACTTTTGTACTGAAGTTAAATAACAAGTATTTTAGTGCATTTGTTTCCTTTTCAACATCTAATGCATTAAATTGTAAAATGTCTACGTTGTTTATATGAGACTGGGTCAGTACATACTGGTGACGAATAAAAATACAGCTCAATACAAAACTCACAATTCAAGGTTGCCAATGTCAAAATGATGGACGATTATCTGAATAGCAGCCTCTGAATCTGCTATTCTCTATTTTGATCCAATTCACCTTTAATGTAATGAACATTGTGCATTCATCTGTTAAGAAGACCTCAAATATGAAAAGAATGTAATTTCATTTCTGCATATAGAACACACTTCAATTAGCTCCAGTGATATAAAGCATTTTTTGTGTGTCTACACACTGAAGCATTGGAGAAATGGCAAGCAAATGTCATTTTCAAAATGTTACGTGACATTTCTAACCCAATCTTGGTGCTCATCATAGGAGGAAGCTAGCATCATGTTTAATTCCATTTAACTTATAGCTGCCTGCGATGCTCAAATAATTGCATATATTTGTCTTTTGATGGGAGTGTACCGTAAGTAATCAAGGATATTTATTCTTCTTGCTTACCCTTGGGACATGAGGAGAACAAAGGTGAGAGGCCCAGTTGAAATAAATGGCCTGAACCCAATCTACACAGGTCTGGCATTAGGGTGCCCTTTCCAACCCCCAATTTTAACGACACCGGGGCAGTTTACATATTAATGAATCAATGTAGTTTTTAATATGCTGGGCAGTAAATCAAGCAGCCTGTGGATGCTTTTATCTCATATTCTTTGCATTTAGAGATGTGGTTCGGCTGAAAGATGATTCATCTTGCTGGGTAGTTTCATTGTAAATGTTGGGTCTTCATTATAAGCAAGGATCTGTTACAGTTTGAAAAAAAATCCTTTCAGTTAACATGCAAACAAAACCTGTGGCAGTTTTCCGATCCTGGTCATACTCGTGTCTTTGGAAGCCCTGCTTTTTTTAATCACCCGCATTCACTCTTGATGGTTACAATAATTAGAAAAATTCCCTTCGGCCTCCATGCTACTCGCCCTCAGTGGATTTTGCTTTAATTAAAACAAAGAAGAGACATCCAGCAGGGGAAATAAATCAAGGTTTGTGGGAGGATTTGAACTCTTCTCACTTTGAAGGATAGTGTAATGGTGGAAAAAAAAGTACTTTTAGGATTTAAAAGATAAATTGGTCTTGAGGCCAGGCGACAGCTGCTGGGATCAAACCGTATATATTTCCTCATTACACTGATTGAGAGATTATCTCCTGCTGTGTCCAGGAGAAGGCTAATAGAAGAGACCACAGCGCCCTGGCTAACATGTGTGAGCTCTGGTTCCATGTACTTATTAGCCATGCTGTTACTCAGGCTCATTTCGTCCATATACAGTACTGTGCAAAAGTTTTAAGCGGGTGCCAAAAATCTGTAGACAAAGAATGATTTAAAAAATGTAAATGTAAATGTAAGTGAATTTTTTTCATCAAAGAACACAATGCAGTGATTGAACAAAAGAGAAATCTAGATCAAATCAATATTTGGTGTGACTATCAAAACTGCAGCAATTCTTCTAGGTACACTAAAAGTACAATGCTGAGAATTGAAACTCTTAGCTGAAGAGCTAGTCGCAAATCGTCTGTGAATGTTGATTCTCACATCCTTCTCTATCTTCATGTAATCAAAAGCACATACAATGACCTTGAGACCTGGGCTCTTTCACTTCAAGTACTTCTTGTTGTTCTTTACACCAAAGATGGTTCTTAGTAACTTTGGCTGTATGTTTGGGGCCAATTTACTGCTGCAGAATACATTTGGGGCCAATCTCACACCTGGTGGCATTGCACGATGGATAATTATCTGCAAGTATTCCTCAGAATAATCCTGTTCAAATCTCCAAAAACATGTGAAGAAATGCAGCTCCAAAACTTTAAGGAACCGCCACCATGCTTCACAGTTGCCTGCATATACTCATTGCTTGGAGAGTTTTGTTGGCTACATATCCTTCGTGAAGACCTTTTCTGGTCAGCCCTCTCCAGACTGGAGGTAGGTGTACCTGTGTCCTGCCAGTTTTAAGCTGATTGAACTTTCAAATAAACTTGATGCGACTTTCATCTGCCTTACCACCTTTCCCTTGGCCAACCACGTCTTTGATGTTTAAAAAATGACAATAAAATCTTTGTCTGGAACAGATCTTGTTTTTGCACATTTTTTTTTTCTGCCTTTTGTTGGCATGCAGAGTTTTTAGTAGAGTCCTTTTAGTTTTGAGCCTCTTACAAAGCTGTTTCTGTTTGGGTTTGTGACTTCAAAATTTTTATAAACTTCCTGACTGCAAGTATAACTATACGTCAATGGTGGCTATACTATATCAATGGTGGCTAAAAGGAAAAAGGGAATGTAGTTTAGGTTTTTGTTTTGTTCTCTCACTTTTTCATTAGTCACTATTTTAAAAGCATTGTTTTTTTCTGTCGAAAATGTATTCTGTTTATTGTCTATATTGTTTAAATATTATTTATTCTCTTTATTGTCTATATATTATTCTGTTTATATTGTCTGTAATCTATAGTTTATTGTCTAGTGCTTAAAAAAATATTTGAGATATATTGATTTAGGATTTTTATTTGATTTGAATTTTTCTAAATAATTGTAGTATACGGACCATTGGTTGAACTAGTCCAATGTGAGCTGAGCTAGACACCAGAAGCCTCCTATGATCCTAATTGTGATGAAGAATGCAGGAGGTGAATAAGATAACAATTTATAGTACTTTAATTTAATTTATGATTACTTTACAGACACAGAGTGATGTGTTTTTTGTCCCATTATTTAATATGCAATTTTACATTAAATCAAACAGCCCATGGTGATCATTTATGCTTTTTTGTGATTGTAGAATTGTTAACACCACAACATGCATCTCCAGCGCACATTGGGTGAGAGGTGGGGGTACACCCTGGACAGGTCACTAGTCCATTGCAGTGCAACACACATTCACAATTTAGATTTTTCAATTAAGCTAACCGCACATTTTTGCGATTGTGGGGGAAACCGGAGCACCCGGAGGAAACCCACGCAAGCACAGGGAGAACATGCAAACTCCTTCCAGGAAGGTGACTGGGGAGCCTTCTGACAACCTTCTAACTGGAAGGCCACAGTGCTACCCACTACGCCACCATGCCGCCCCAACATGCACCAATTTTTTTTTATTGATAAAAATCTCTCTCTATATATAAACAATACCTTCCCTCTACCCTTTCTGATTCCTCCCTTTCACTCCTCATCTCTAATATCTCAGTCTTGGCATGTTCTTTGTCCATTGTTTATCCAAATCCTTCATTTTAAGGGCTGTGTTTCATCAAGCTCTAAATAATAAACGTTATCTGCTCATATTGGTATGTAGACTGCTGTTTGAAGGCGACATTTCGTCTGCCATTTCACAGTGCTGTTTCTCCTTCTGACCTACAGCAGCCATTTCCTAGGCTGACTGCCTCCTGTAATTGAAGGTACTTGTGGTGATTTCACACAATCAGAGTCTCACATTCAATGGGATGAAAGTGATTCAAAGATGGGAAATTTGAAAAGCTTCATAGGAAATCGTCAATTATATATACAATAGGATTCTAATACCTGCCCTCCTCTTTGTGAGCTGCCTATTTCCACATTATGGATTTATGGCATATTTCCAATCCGTGGACGCTCCATGCAATGATCTGACCGAATTTCTCATCTTTTAAATCTATGAGATGAAACTATGGAAAATGCCCAGTGATTGGCTGATTCTCATACTGAGCGCTCAGTGTTATGATAGTTTGAATGGTATTGATAACCTTTGCTCCTGTGATATAGGTGATACTCCAAAGTCAAGCAAGAAATGCATTTTAAGAAATGAAATCGTTGGGCACATTACTTAACTTTCTAGTTTTTTACTTCAAACATATAAATGAATCATCACTAGTATCTCCAGTAAGTCTCACAAGCTGAAAAAGAGCAGCCTCTGAGCAATAAACGTTTCCTCTGGGGAATCCATTAATTGCTGCATTTGCACACAACAACATATAAAGAGTGGAAAGGGAGGGGGTTATTGGGGCTTTAGGATATAATTCAAGACAGAGTTATTTTGATGTATCTGCTCTGATGCTGCCAGAGCTCTGGATTCTGCCTTGGGAAGCACTGGGATCATGGGACGGAGTTTTTGAAGTGTAAACCTCTTTTTTGAAATCCTGTTATTGGCTGGTATTGGACTCAAACTAGAAAACATCATCTTTTTTCAACATATACATGACATATCTTACTCACCATACTTCAAAAAACACCTTTATGTTTCAAAACTCCTGATATTGAGTATTGCTTTTCCTTTTTTGGTAGAAAGCTGACTTTCACAAGAAGGGTCTACTGGGAAATTAAGTGCTATAATGAAAAGCTCTCTTCTTCTTGGATAATATTAGCACAGCGTAACAGACTTTAAATTATTCACATCAAAAACTCATTGTTTGTTACTTGACAGCATTGGAGAGGGTTGACGGCAGATTGATGAATTATACATCAGGCACAAAGTGTCTCTGAATGAATCATTGAAATGGGCTGTTTAAAATATAACTGTGTACTTTGTTGCTGGATGTCCTGTTTGTTGTGAGGTGACAGCGTCTTTGTATCACCTCGCTCGGTTGGGATGTTATTCACTGCTAAGTAGGCGACCTGGCATGATAAAGAAAAAAGCATCACGCCTTTGAATCCAGGAAGATGCTGAATGTGAAATCACTCTCTGTTAGTTAGTGCATTGATGTGACGGAAGCTTACATCATTACTACTACTACGTTATCCTGAGAGCTACCAGTACACTAACATCATGTTCCAGGACTTTAATCCTTTATAGTGTCCTCATTGGAAAAACCATATTGTTCCTGTGGTATATTACAGTACAAGACTATTCAATGTTTATGACTTAAAATGAAGTATTTTCTTATCAATACATGGCCACCTTCATTTTATTTGACAAAAAACATGGGTTAGATCAGTCATAAAATGATTATTAGACAAATTAAGCATGCCATCTTAAAAAATGTGTATGCTTTGTTGAGATATTATAGAAAAATATATATTTCTGTTTGTGTTTGTGTTGTGTATGTGTTGGTGATGTTGATGTTTATGGTGTTCATATTGATGGTGTTGATTATGTTGGTGGTGTTAAGATGGTTTGTGCCATTGGTGTTATTGTGGTGTTTTTTTATCATGTTGGGTCTGCTGTTGGTGATGGTGTGTTTTTGTTTTTGGCATTGTTGTTATTGCTGGTGGTTGTTAGTTTTATTGCCTTTTTGGTTTTTGTTATTGGGAATGTTGATGGTGGGGTTTCTGTTTGTGGCATTGTTGTTATTGCTTGTGGTGATGTTGGTTTTGCTGGTGGTGTTTGTTGATTATATTGATTATGTTGGGGGTGTTTGTGTTTATGCTGGTGCCTGTTGTTGGTGATATAGATGGTTATGGTGTTTGTTGCTCTTTTTGATGGTAAATATGATGTTGTTGGTGTTCGCTGATGGTGTTTATTTTTTTTTGGAGGAATTAATGATGTTGTGGTGGTGATGTTGGCTTCGCTGGTGGTGTTTGTTGATATTATTGATTATGTTGGTGGCATTGTTGTTGGTGATGATGGTGGTTTTTCCGGTTGTAGCATTCTCAATATTACTGCTGGTGATGTTTGTTATGCTGATGTGTTATACTGTGCTGGCAGGAAGAGAGGAAATCGTACTGACCAGGCTTTCACAGCCAACGCGAAAGCAAGTTGAAATTAAAAAAAAAAAAAAAAAATGTAATGAATGGTCAATTAAATAATATTAAAATATGTATTGTGCTCAAAACCTTGCAAAGCAGGATGATAATTACTCTCATACTGTGCACAGAGAATGTCCAACAGAAAGTCTTTTAATTAATTGATCAGGTTATGTTATTTAATGCTAACCTATAATTGTGAACCTACCAAATTGTGTTTCGCCTTAGCTAAACAGAAAAAGGACAAATTATATAAAAGTACTCAAGGTTACAGTAGGGTGATTAAGTTTGTGGGCAATGATTCACTAAATATTTAACAGCTTTCCCTGGTATAAAGTATATCATGAATTATAGATTGGGCGAATTAGAAAATCTTGATGTAGAACAGTGTTTAAAGAATTAACCTGCAGTAGGGAGGAGCCATTACCATTGTAATAAATGATTTTGTGAAAGAGGGAGCAGCCATCCTTTATTTTAATTAATTTCTTCATATTATCACAAAGGGAGATATTTTCTCTCCTCATTACTCTCCACCACATTTAGTGTCTTTATTCTTGATAAATTTGAGTATTATTGTGGAGATCATTATGGTGGTCAACCTTTTTTGACCAATAAAAGGTGATTTTAAATGAAAAATAGTGTTTCCTAAAAATTCTAATGGGTCACAGCCATGCAGCATGTATGTGATTTTTTTATTTTTCACCCTCCCTTTGTGGGGTATAATGCGGCTTGCATTTAAATTAAGGCCATTCCCCTGTGGCAAGGAAGGGATAGGGGGATCTTCTTAAACAAACCGTATGTCCAGTAGACCCTTGCTCTGAGGAGAAGGGTTTGGTCCTGTTTGGGATGCGAATGAATGCGGCTAATTGGCTTTCCAGAAATGCAGGTTGAATGTGACCCAGACAGCTCTTTTGTAACAGAGCCCACCCTTCACTTCCTGCAGGCCTGCCTCAAACCAGCAGCTCAATCTGACCAGCGCCCACCATCTGGACCTGTTTAAATACAGATAATATTGAAGTAGGAGTGCTCTGGGTCATGAGAAGTGATAAGGATGAAGTAGCTTATAAAAAAAAGACAGACTTTTCAAATTTTCAGGTTGACTTGATGGTAAATAAGGTTTTTTTTTGTTTTCCTCTATTTACGTTTTTAACATAACCGCTGAAAATTTTTGTTTAGATTTGTAATTATTTTCATGTTTCTTCACATTTAAAATATCTGTTTTGGTGGTTAATTCAATTGTTTAGAGCAGGGGTGCTCATTACGTTGATCGCGATCGACCGGTCGGAGGTGCTACCGGTCGATAGCGGCGTGAAATTGAAACAATATCAGCCGATCATTCATCCCGTCACAGTTCAGTAAAGTTAGCTGCAGATTCACGGATTCGGTTTTCTCTGCTCAATAGCTCGAGACCAGAATGTTCTTAGTAAAAAAAATAATACCTATTTTTAATCTGTGTTATATAGCGGACAAACTACAAAACGTAGTGAAATCAAAACAAGTTTCCATCAGCATTCGCAGAAACACATTACCGTCTATGCGCAACCCGCTGACATGGAATCGCTTAGGGACCGTCTGCAAATTGCCAGATCCAAAATATGTTTTACCCAGAATATGCTTCATAACTTTATTCTAAATTACTCTATTACAACCAAAATCAAGCAACACGCCACTCCTCACCTGCATATTGTACTGCACGGCACAGTTTCAATAAAAAATTTAAATATTCATTAGAGCATCATTTTTATTCTTGAAAAAAATATAAAAAAATAAAAAATAAAAATCACTCTATTACCACCCAATTCAGGTCACACACAACTGTTCTAATGATTCAATTCAGTGCAAGTCATCAAATTAAACTCACGTTATTACAAAAAAGTAAATAATTAATTGTTATGTGTGTTTTGTCAATTTTCAATAAAGTTGAAAATAATTGTTTGTTGAATATGTTTAAGTCTGTGTCCAAAACGAATACAACACTTCTGCTTTAGATAGTGATTTATCAGCTTCAGTCATGAAGATACACAATGAAATCTTTCATTGTCCTAAAAAAGCTTACATTAGCATTCACTAAAATTTGAAATGGTGCGCCATCATGAGATTGGTACACTGTGGTCATAGAGGGATGGACATGGTAAGCAGCAATACTGAGGTAGGTTGTGGCATTGACATGATGGTCATTTGGTACTAATGGGTCAAAGCGTGCCAAGAAAATATATCCCACACAATTATCCCACCACCACAAGGCAGCATGGATACCTGCTTTTATGATGACACCAACTTCTGACCCTGATATCCGAATGTCGTTACTTCAAGGTGTTTTTCGAATACTTGTTAAGGTTGCATAGATTTCAGCTTGAACCAGTCTGGCCATTCTCCTCTTGCGTCGGCTCTCACAGAACTGGTACTCACTGGAAATTTTCTCTTTATCTGACCTTACCTAAACCCTAGAGATGGTTGTGCATGAAAATCCCAGCAGATCAGCAGTTTTTGAAAAACTCTGACCAGCCTGTTTAACACCAACAATCATGCCGCATTTAAAATGGTTGAAGTGCAGCAGATCGTCTTGACTATGTCAAGAAAAGTTGCTGACGTGATTGGCTGATTAGAAATTAGTATTAACCAGCAGTTACCCAAATAAAGTAGGCGGTGAAGTATTTGTGTTTGTTACTAAACCCTATTCTGTGCTACATCAAAGTGTTGATCTTGAATGTTGTCACTTGTGATTATCCAGTTTGGACGGTCATTAAGCTGTCTCTAAATCAAATATCTGAAATATGTTCACTTTGTGCCAAAATATGGTCTTTGCCTTATTTTATCCCATTGAAATATATTGGTAAAAGTTACTAAGCTGTGAGGTGCATAGTGATTGATCAATTTTGATTTTTGATTTGTTCATTGATGGATTTATTCACCGAAGAATAAAAAAGTGCTTGATCTTTATCAATTTAGGAAACGGTAAGAAACGTATTAAATGTTGAACTTAAAACAGCTGAATAATTTATACTGTAGTCGATAGGTGTCAAACTCCGTTACTGTAGGAACCTGGTCACTTTTGCTGATAAAGCTAATTCAGTCCATCGGATTTACTCTAAAAGTGAAGATATGAGAGCTGCAGCAGGTTTGGCCTAAAAGAGTTGCAGCAATTCAGTTACTGAGTTTGACGTGATGAATAGATGGCTATTTAAAGAGGAGTAGACTTTTCTGACAGACATTGGCGGTAACTTTAAAAAATAATGTACTGATGGATGATTGGATTATTTTTATGAACACATGTCTGACAGATTTGCTAAGTTAACCTGACAGCAGACACACTCGTTTGCTTGAAAAATTAGTTGTTAAACCTTTATCTTACTACTGCTAGGTGGTTCTAAACACAAAAGTATTAGCATATGCCCCATGCAATGAAGAACACACAGAACACTGATATCAAACACCATCCTTCCAATTGTTTTGATTTCCCTAGAGAGTCCTGAGGTGCACAGAAACACAGCACTCCATTAATAAAGCATCAACGTCGCATAAAAAGGAAACAAAACAGCATGAAAGCCCTACAAATATGACACAAGAAAGTCAACATTTGGATGAAGCTCATTTAAAATAGCTGTTGTTTGCTGATCCCTGTGTCAAGCACTGTGCTTCTGAGAGTTTTTTTCATCCTTTAATTATGAAACTGTCGGAAAGATGTCTTGTTGTACACCAGACATATGTTGTGGGTCCAAGATCTATTTTCTTCAAGGGGTCATTATGATGGTACTTGTGTATCAGCAGCTAAGCAACTTAACACCGTGCTGATGCATCACGACATGCCAGAGAAGATCAGTTCAGATTCAGAGGGAACAAATATGTGTTTTAGTGGCCATTGAATTGACACTATTCCAGTGAGGTTACTACTAATACTAATATAAATACTATTAATATTGATACTACTAATATTACTACTAATGCTACTTCTACTTCCACTCACACGATTACTACTAGTAATACTAATACTACTGATGTTACTACTGCTTCTGCTGCTTCAACTAATACTAACACAAATACCATTACTATTACTAATACCACTAATTACTACTACTACTACTACTACCACCGCTACTATTAATATTACTAATACTACTAATTACTACCACTACTACTATTAATATTACTAATTCTACTAATTGCTGCTGCTACTACTACTATTACTACTACTATTATTAATATTACTAATACTACAAATTACTGCTACTACTACTACTATTAATATTAAAAATATTACTACTACTCCTACTACTACTACCACTTCTATTAATATTATTACTACTACTACTACTACTACTACTATTAATATTAATAAAATTACTACTACTACTACCACCGCTACTATTAATATTATTACTACTACTACTACTACTACTCCTACTACTACTACTACTACTACTACTACTACTACTACTATTAATATTAATAAAATTACTACTACTACAGCTACTATTAATATTATTACAACTACTTCTACTACCGCTACTATTAATATTATTACTACTTCTACTACTACTACTACTACTACTACTATTAATATTAATAATATTACTACTACTTCTACTACCACTACTATTAATATTATTACTACTACTACTACTACTACTACTATTAATATTAATAATATTACTACTACTACTACCGCTACTATTAATATTATTACTACTACTACTACCGTTACGATTAATATTACTACTACTACTACTACTACTACCGCTACGATTAATATTACTACTACTACTACTACTACCACTACTATTAATATTACTATTAATACTACTGCTAATAATAACATTACTACAATAAACTTTAAGGTAATCAAGTCATGTGATATTTTTCACTCATTACCCTGCCCGTGCACGGCATACATCTTCTGCAGCCAACAACTTCTAAAAGCGACTATAGGAGGATAGGAAGACCCTAAAAAATACTTCTAATATTAATAGAACCTTTACTAATACTACAACTACTAATAATATTAGCACTAATACAACTACCATTAATATTACTAATATACTAATGATAGCAATACATTTTATTTCAGGGTACACAAGGACACCTTAGGTAACACATCAATAGCCATATCCAGTAGAATACAAGAATACAAGAAATCTATCATTTTGATTAGAAGATGATTGCTTATGGCTCATGGTAAGTCAGAACATCATCTTTTGCAATAGCTTAGTGTTTATTGATGGTTGATTTGATTTAATTTGATTTGTATTATTATTTCCAGTGATGTAAATGCATATGTCATGAGTTTAGACCCTGTTTTAGAGTTGTAAGTTCTCTGGCAGCCTACCGGTTCCACATCCAGCTGACCACCCTCCATGCTTTGTTTCTGTTTGACCTTTGGTCAAATGTCGTTCTAAAGCTTTCCAACCTTTTATGTGAAATGCGTAGCATATATCATCACCTTCCTGGGAAACTGATTCCCTCTGTTGGAAGTCCCCTAAAGGCTTATTAAACCCATGAAGAAAGGAAATGAATGAATTCTCAATGTGTTTCTTAGTTGAATGATAATGTTGTGCGGATGGTATATGTCTCACAAAGAATAAAGAAAAGGATACTTGAATATCATTATAGTTCAATGTGGAATCCTTTGACACCAATGAACATCTCCAGCTAAGGCAATCTCAGAGGCCACACCAGCAGGATGGAAAACACTACTGTTTGATGTTTTCAATCATTCTCCAGCCTTTGTGTCTCTCAGCCAGTCCCTGCAGGTTGACTCTCTCTGAATAACATGTTTCTCACTTTTTGGAAGAAAAAAAAAAACTTCATTTGAAAGGAAAGCCTACTGTTGAGTCTCTGCATGTTTACTTTCATTAGCTTTGGTACCGTCTCCCTTCAGAGTGCTACATGCTTCTGTCTCTGTTGCCAAATCGGTCGAGCAGAATAGAAGCCAAAAGTTAGCTTTTAGCTGTGGAAAGCCTGGGCGGCAGGCTCAACTGATGTTCTGCTGCTGGAATCGGTAAAAGAATGAACCGAAGCGTCATCTGTGTAGCCTAGCAGACAGATCCTTGCCTACAGCCTCTCATTTATGAGCTAACGGCTAATCCTGCAGCTAAAACTCATGCCATGGTGTTTTTGTGCCAAGGGCTCACAGGGAATGCAACAAAAAGGCAAAACGGCTGATATTTCTTTAACCTTCAACCTTCAGGGTTTCCTAGAGTATGATCGATGCCGTCATATCTGAACAAATGCAACCTGACAGTTTTGGGCCGATTACCCGTTTTTTAGACAGCAGAAAAACGTATTACGTGTCTGAAGCTTTCACAACCAGATAACATTAGAAACATAATGATGATTTGTGTGCAGCGCTGCAAAAAGAAGCCCACTTATTGTACGTAAGTGTTATAATTGGAACTTTATTGCATTACCGGGACTGGAGAGTATAACTTCCTGCTATTTGTCTAATGCATCCTTAAGAATAGTAATCTAATAAAAATCATTAGTTTTTCCAGGGCTTTTAGAGATGATTTAAAGGAAAGTCATTTTCAAAATGTGCCTAGCATGAATTAATACCTTACCTTGTTAGAAAAAAAACATGCACAGGAAAAAAAAAGCTTTTGAACAATGCAATTTCACAAGACTGCCACGAGCTCAGATCATCTTTGATAAGTGGCTCCACTCAAAAGCAAATGTGGTTTTGTTCAGCAACACAGTTTTTTTCTAATACTCAAAGCATCTTTATTAGATTTATCATGAGCCTCTATTCTTCACAGCTTTGACGCATTCAGCACGTGACCTTTGACAGATTCATATGGTTGATCCGCTGGTATAGCTGAAATGTAAATGCTGGGCTTTCTTTTTCTCCGCTGCCAGAGAACCCCAGCAGCCGACTGATCCTTCACTTCTGCCTCAGAAGTGACAAGGTGGAGGAATGCCTGATTGTGCTGTGATCTGATGGCCAGTGGCTTGTGTGTGAAGGGTTTTAGCTGCAGAAACACACCCCCTCAGCCTGTCCTCTCTCCCCAGGGACTGAATAGAATGTCTAGCGCTTACCATCCCTATGAAGAAATGAATAAAATAGAAATGATATATTCAAGTGACAGCTCCAGCTTTAAATGCTGGAAAAAATGTCAGCGGGTCTCTCTGCCCGCTTTGTTGATGAAATGAAAAATGCATTGTCTGGGAGAAAGGACGATTTTTTTTCTCGCTTTTTTTTTGAGGAAAAAGTGGATGTGATGAGAGGTCGGCTTGAACTTTAGGAAAATACATGTTCAGTGTAATCGCAGATTGTTAATGTTTGATTCAAAAAAGTTCACTAATTTTCAATTTGGTCTTATCATATAAATCTTAATGGTATGACTGAATTAATTTCTTATTTTTATCAAATGTTTTCTTTGGCTTTCACAGAGTTTCACTAATATTTATTGTATTTATTTGAATATTTATTGTATTTTAACTGTTACTTTATATACAGTATATAAACTGTTCTTTAATAATCTTAAAGACTTATTCTTTCAAAATGTCTGAACTCTATAACTCCAAACTAATAGTAGTAACTGTGATTGGGGTAAGGGTTAGAGTTATATAATTTTTATATATTTTATATATTTTGTTAATATAGTGGAGTTATTGACATCATACAAAGATCCCTGTGTCAATAAAAAACTCTCTCATGTTTTTTACAGTTTTCCTTAGCTGAAATAGTGATATTCCAAAATGGTTGCTATGGTAAACAGTCAGGTTGCTATGGGAGGTCTGTGACACTAAAAATTTTTCTTCTGTGGTGTTTAATCTTGAAGACAATTTTGTCATTTACAATTGATTTTTAATGACCATTTTAAGCGAATGGTAAATTTTAACCCCTTCTGGGGATTCAAATACTTCTGCACAGTGTTTGTTTTGTCTCCACAGGTGTGGTCTGTTCTATTTCTATGAGATTCTCAGTTTAAATCACAATTTTACAAAATTTGATACCATGTTTAGTCAATGGAACACATTTTCTATGATTTCTCAGAATTCCTTTTGCAGTGCCAGTCTCTAACTATTTAACAACCCAAGTCTGACCAGTTTGGATATCTTGTTGTTTGATGATTTTAGCTTGAGTAGTCTAGGAGGAGACGTGATTCCTCTAACCCAAATTATAAACTTTTGGAATATGTTATATTTTTGCACATTCAGTAGTTCTGCTCCATATAATGCAATCTGAGTAATGTCTGCTAATTCATATAAATCTTCCGTTACGGCTCCTTGGCCTCACCTGCCAGCGGTGACCAATGGCTGCCCTCTGATCTACCTCTGTCAGGCTCCATAATTGAGTGTGTCTTTAATTTATGATGCACCTCCCTCCATTAACAACAAAATCTGGGGAATTAAAGAAGAAACAGACCTTCTTACATCCGAGGCGCACTAAGGATAAGGGACAAACTGTGATGAATGGCCAAGAGCATCTACAGCCTTGACTTTGAAAAATTCCATCTCTGAATTTCAGGTCAGACTCTGACAACAATTAGGAGTAGAAGAATAAATAGACAATGACCCCTTTTTCTCCAGTGTTTTCCTCTTCTGTAAGATGCTGGAGAACATGATCTTCCATTAACTGGATGCACACATGCAAAGGGGAAAACAGTCAAGGCTGCTCATTGACTGAACATATCGTTAAACTGCTAATTTTGCAATAAGAGGCACATGGGAGCAGTTTCTGGCATTAGCAGCGCTTCTCAGCGTCTCCTCTTCACAGTAAATCTTGTGATAAGCATAGAGCATATTCTCTGTTACTAATGGCTTGCAAATCGTAGTGCAGCTCTTTTGTAAAAGCGCAAGCAATTTTAATCAAATTGTTGTATTTCTGATTTATTTTATTGTGGAAAAAACATCCTTAGTTGTGTAATGTGATTGCTATTGACCGTTGGCCCTTTTTACATTTTGTTATTTTCACGTGTTACAACCCACTAGCGCTTATACTTAACAGCCCATAGATAAAGCTGTGCATTTCCATGCTCGGGTTATGAGGTCTATCTCTTTTTTTTTGATGAGAGCATATTGATTTGGGCATTTCTTGTGGACTGCAACTTAATTCTCTCTCTCATTTCAGAAAATCCTCAAATTCACTGCTTACAGCAGCCTTTTAGCAGCCGCAATCCTCAGCTTGAATAAATGACATGACTATAAGCTTCCCTAGATGCCATGGTGTAAATGTATTAGCTGCACTAAGAGACCTACTCCTAGTATAATTATGTTAGGAACCAATAAGACAGCTTGGAAATCAATATGCTAAGACAGACCGAGAACAGGGCATGGGCAGTGAACTGGGGATAGATTAGGCTTGCGGGTCTCCAGCTGAGTGTTGCTAGCATTTAAGCTAGGCTAGGCTTATCATCTCTTGCAAGGAAATCATCTGGGCTTTTCCTTACAATACTCGGGGCGCTGGATTAGGTCCTGCTAGCAATTATCTTCCTCTTTTCTAATTACACGATTTTGACCAGTTAAATCCCTCTCATTTTAATTTCACTGATTTTTAACTTCCCCCTGCTTGTAATTTCAATCAATATGCAGTGTCAGTTCCTCGTAAGTAGTAAAATGTTCTGCTTGGGTAATTAACGCATGCTCTTCAATTACTTACATTTAAGCGGCGCTTCAAGTGGCACTTTTTTCACCACTCTGAAAAGATCTAAAACTCATAGATGTGATAAAAACAGATATTTTAATCAGACGTGTTATGATTTCCTTTTACTGTCGTGGTTGGTATAAACGTGTTTAAAAGGCTCGCTGTGTAAATACAAGAGAGCTGTAATTTATATTCAGCTAGAGCTAAAATAAAAAGCAGTAGCTGAGGAAACAAAAGCTGTCCTTTTCTGGTACAGTACATCTGCTCAAACCCAATCAAGCTTTCAAAGACATGGCAGCGAACAATAGCCCCCATCAGGCAGGAACAAAGTCACAGACATAAGTGGTCCGAATAAGTGTGCAATTTCTGCCCATATGACTGTCCTGACACAATTGCCCTAATTTTCTTCCTTTGAAATGACTGATAAAAGACTTAGGTAATTGCTATGGAGACAGCATTTCTTCTATCAAGGAAAGAGGGAGGGGGTCGCAAGTAATATTGCCTCAGGGCTTAGGGACAGAGTGTCAGTTTCGGCACAGCCTCATATTAATACTTGTGTCCTCTTCAGCCCCACTTCCCAAAGATCGTATTAAGTGATTGTGATTCGTCTTGACGCTGTATCGGAAATCAGTCAATCAAGCAAGCGGCGGACACGGCGGAAACTATACTAAAACCTTGGCAGTCTAATTTTCCTGTGGTCACATGACTGGACAGTGCCATAATGTATTGCTTTCACACGGTAGATGAAGCAAATGACTTGCGAATTAAAAGGGACCGTGCTCGCGAGGAGGCGCTTCACCCTGATGCTAGTTTTGTGACCTGTGGCCATTCAGCAGCTGACCTTCTCCCCAGGAATCAAACTTCATTTATCGGCCTGATCTCTGATTATCTCGATATTGCTGCACACGGTTTGACTCGCTGGCGAGCAGGAGTGCTAATGGGCTGGCTGAAACCGCTGCACAGCATCATGGGAGCATTGACATACAAACTAATTGCTGCCATGACCTCAGATTACATCTGTTTATTGAAAGGAAAACCTTCCTCTCAATTATGGGCTTTCTGTATAAAAACAAACAGGCTTATTTTTGGATCTGTGCTGTATTCTGAAACAAGTATGGAGAATTAAACCTTGTGTATATCATATGCTATTATAATGGAGATTACACATGAACCCAGTTATGTTTCCTTTATTGGTATGTTTTTTATAAGCATCCTTTATATGCATTTCAATATGACATCAGTTTGACAAGCTCCGCCCATGATTCTCTACTGACACCTCTGTATAGCAACCCACCACCAGTGAGTTGTCTTTTATGCAGATTAAGGCCTTGCTTGTTAGAAAACATTTTTTTCCTACACCGTTACAAATCTTACAAAATGAATCTACACGAAACATCTACAGGTGGCAGTCCATTTCAACGCCATTACAATATTGTGCCAATTTTAAAATTAGTATTCAGCATAGAGTTTGTAAAAACACAAGCGCCTCTATTTGGTGATCAAATAGGTTACATATGCATGTTATCCTGTACATCCTATAAGCCATGATAGCAAAGTAATCGGCAACAAAGTCCTCGTTCTCTCTGCCATTACACTCAGCCTTTGTAAACAAAGCAATATCCTTGAATGTCACCGCTCCAAAACTAATCCTGGACAGATGAACAGAAAACATGTAGAAGGATTTGTTTTTGAAAATTTTCTGTATGCTTTTTTAACGTTGAGCTGCAGGTTTAGGCTCATACAAATGACAGCAATTTTAATTAGTTAAGAAGATTTAAATTATTGATGCTCAATGTTACAAGTTTGGGGGTGGGGGGGTTGTTTGTTTTCCCATACATTTAAATATTACATTGTAGAGCAGTAGTTACAATACTTAGACAAAATCTTATACCGGCCCATGCACCTATATTGGAGCACCACTCCAATAGTCCACTTCCTTAATCCAACAATTGCAGTACTCAGCTTAAATTAAACTTAAAACAACCAATAGCACTGTGTAGATAACAGTCATAAATAATCAGACATTTTAAGTAACACAATTGAAGTTTAATTCATTTATAAAGGTCAACCCATGTGCCATTAACTTACATGGTGATTGTGGGATTCATAAACAGCAGCCATTTCCAGGTGGTGGTCGACTAGCCTTTGACCTCCATCAGCAAACCACGTGAGAGAAATCTAATCCAAATTTTATTCATATTAACCACTTTAACATCATCTAGTATTTTTTACTAACATTGTTCAGGGACTACTTTTTATCCATCAGCACATCCCAGTTTTCTGTGCATCAGCAAAACCACCATTAAACTCAAGAGCAATGTGGGACTTCCCCTGCACAAGACATTTTACCCCACCTCTTACCCTTGAAGGTCTCCCAGCATTTTCCCTCAGAGGCCACCTTTAACTGACAGGTCCTAAGGTACTGACTTTAAGCACAGTTCAAGCCCAAAGCAAGTGAATAATACTCTGTAATGAGTTAATCAATACGTATTATGGCTTGCTTGGACTGGAGTGAGAACAGAACCAGGAGAGCAGAGGAGCAGGGAGCAGTGAAGGTTTGGGAAAAATCAACATTGTGTCTGATCCAGATTGTATCAACCCTCCTCCAGGGATTTCCCTATTCAAGAATCCAATTAAACACCATCTGATTGATGCGACGGGGAATCACAAAACTATTTTAAGACTCTAATATAAATCGAAAAGGTTTGTGCACATCTTGGGGTGATTTCTGAACTTTTTAATAATCTACACTGGTCATCCACAATTAGTAATCACTGGCTATGTGGGTTTTCTCTCTTGGAGTCGGGTGCATGTGGCAGAGTGCTTTTTCCTGATTAAACCTACATGAAGACACAGTGTCTTTGCTAAGTGCACCTTAATGCTCTGAACACTCTTTGAAAAGCACTGGCCCTTCCTCTTCGCCCATAACTGCCTGCTGCTAATTACAGGGAGAGAACAAATCAGCATGTTGCTGTGCTGTATCTATAAGAACAAAGACCTTTTCATTGCTTATGGGTCTACGGTATTCTTCCGAAGTCGTTCAATTAGGAAGAAAACGCTGTAACTTCTCCAATGCATGGATCCAGTTCAGATGAATTTAAAGTAATTGAATAGAATGCAGTTCTAGTATTGCAGCGTCTTATGTGCAGCTAAAAATTAATTCATATTATAAATTTGTGTAGTTAGATCCAGTTTTGCCATCCCCATCTAAGCGTCAAATTGCTAAAATCGAAACACAATGGATAAGATGCCTTGAGATCTCCTCAGCTCACGCGGGAGATATAACTGTTTCATGCTCTGATTAATTGTTTAGTCAAGGTATTATAACAATTCAATGCTTTCCTCTTAGAAACAACTTTAAATGCTTTGAATATCAACACATTGTTTTCCTTGAAAAACAATTAGATAACATTAGCTGGCTTAATAGGGCTGCATCCATCAACTCTCAAACAAAAATGACCCCAAAAATCCTGTAAAGGGTGTTTTCTAGACATTATTAACTCCTCAATTCAGGTTGTAAATCAGATATTATTTGCTTTTATGCAATTATGACCTCATTCTGAATACAATTTTTCGGTCATTGCATAAAACTAGAAGATAAACATCCAGGATGAACGCATTCTGGGGCCGTTTTGAGCATTTTGTACCACTTTACAATTATTTGTTCATTCACTCAATCATTTTCCCAAAAAAAATTATTCCCTTTTGGGGTCACGGGGGTCTGCCTGTGGAAATTGTACAAAAAAAAAAAAAAAAAAAAACTCTCCAAGATGTTATATACTGTTTGAAGCACTTGTGCCAGGATTGAAAAACACAAGCCATCTCACAGGTCTTGTAATTCCAGGGGTTATTCCATCTTTTCACCACTAGATAGCACTGAAGACACCGATTTTGGGTCTGTAAATGGAAACCGAAAGACGATTGTGGCATTTCTCACAACTAGACCCTAACCTTCTTAGATTTGGGGTCTATAAACTTTTTAAAATCAGATTTCTTTTCCAGTGACAAGTTAAACGTATACATATTTTCAGTGGTTAGTTTCAACTTCTTCCTTTAGTTTTTTTATTTGATACAGTGATGCATATCGTACACTGTCAACCTGAAGAGTTCACAGTACTCACAACTTTTGACACAACTTTTCTTAGTTTAGAGTACTTCAAATGAGAAATTTTCTCCTTAAAAATCTACTTTTTGAGTAATGATTTCTTACAAAATAAAGCTGATTAACTGAAAGGTTTTGAAGCAACCGGTTTACACAAAAGAATACTATAAACTTTTTGGTGTTTCAGTATAACGAGGACATAATATTGTGATATGTATCGTATTGTGAGCTGGGTGTATCAATAAAAGCCAGGCTTCAGGCATTAGGGTCTTTGTAGTAACTGGGCATCACCTGGGACCAGGCTGGTGATAGTGTAATATGGGGGAGCCAAATCAATTAAAATGGGTTTAGAGACTCCCAATATTGTATTATATTTAGCATTTTACCATGTTTATTTTACAGAGATTTGCTTAACATTAAGCTGTTCAACCAATCAAAATCTGCCGTGATTGAGCATGGAACACTGAAGTACTAGTCTTTTTTTAAAAGCACTATTTTTGACTCAAATTTGTTCCAGTTACTTAATAGTGTTTTTTAGTGTGACAGCCTGTCCTTGTTAAAACAGCCCCCCCTCTCACCTTACTTGTTTGCTGCTATTTCTGGTCTGTTTAGTGCTTCTTTTCTGAATTAATGTTACATAAGATGATATTTGGAATGCGTGCAGCCAATGTCTGCTGATCATGCCTATGAAATTGTTTTTTGTTTATTCTCTCCTGGTGTTTACTGCATTGCAAAAAGCGTATCTCGAATTCAAATTATAGTACATTTTAGGTTGATTCATGAGATACTTGCCCTTTGCGGCAATGTTAGTGCATTGTTTATTGTTTCATGGTGTTCAGTGACAAGGAGGCAGGTAAAAGATGGCATTTTGTTTTTTTGGAGGTCTGATTTAAACCTGCTTTGAAAATTGCAGTAATCATTGTATTGGTGGTGAAATGGCCTGCCACAGGGACATAAGAGAGGCAACGCAGTCTGGGGTAGAGATGTAAAATAGGCTCCAGCAAGTAATTTTATGTGCTAGGTTTTAGCTTGTCATCATATTACGGGCTGCTGTAGTGGCAAGGCTGGGTCTGGATGAGAAGAATGCAGAGCCTATCATTGCACACGCTGGGCTGGGAAGGCAATCGGGGGGGAAAGCAGCGGGAAGCTTTGATGTAGATTGACAGATTAATCATTTCCAGCATCCTGTGTTCCTTCCGACCTTGACAGCACCAGAGCCTCTCTGAAAAAAATAAATAAAATAAAGATCCCAAATGGAAACAGCAGAGGCAAAGGGCCACAATGAATTCAGCCAAATTCATCCTATGATGTCCAAGAATTAAAAGCAATAGAAGTCATGATAACCCACTCTTTCCAATTACTCGCTGATCATTTGGTTTAAGAGCTTTCAGTTCAGAAATGGATCCGTCAGAGAGAGGACGCTTAATGTTTAATGCATTGTTGTATATTTAATGTGTGGTTTGTATTGTAAATTAACTTTTGTGTATTCAAAGTCGGAATGTTGTTTGCACCTTTTAAAGATACTGTTGGTAGAGGACACATTTATGAGCGCGATGGCTAAAGTTTGATATTGACTTGTAAAAGTGCCATCTATGTTATACAGGCTATTTACTATGGGTTGGAATGTGACAATATAAAGTTCCCCATGTTACCATAAGTGCCATAATCAAACCCCCATGTCCCTTTGATTTTCTAAAGCTGAGATAGAGATAGGTTAAATTGGTTGCAATGGATGGTTCCATGTTTTGTTATTTAGGTATAAAAATTAGGGGTGTAACGGTTCACGGTATGTATTGAACCGTTTCGGTACGGCCTGTTCGGTTCGGGACACTTGCGTACCGTTTCGGTATTCGGTATTTTTTATTAAATAATATAATATTATTAGCGCGATATTAAGCGCAGCGCAACAATGTTCCTAGGCGAGTTTCCGCACGGACGCTATTGACTGACGAGCACGAGCGCGAGAATCATATCAAAAGCGAAAGAGAAGCCAGAGCTTGAAGACCCTCTCACCTCACTACGGTCTCGTGTTTGAGAACACTTTGGCTTCTCTGTTTAAAGACATAACGGGGATAGACGAGTGGATAAATTTAAAGTTGTATGCCGACATTGTTGCACGGAGATAGTTTCCGCACGGACGCTATTGAGTGAGTCGCACGAGCGCGAGAAGGAAAATTACATGGCGAAAGGGAAGCCAGAGCTTGAAGACCCGCTCACCTCACTGCGGTCTCGTGTTTGAGAACACTTTGGCTTCTCTGTTAAAATACATAACGGGGATAGACGAGTGGATAAATTTAAAGTTGTATGCCGACATTGTTCCACGGAGATCGGGCAGGCAACACATCTAACATTTTCTACTGCTGGAGATATTATAACCAGATATATGCTCTCTTCAGAAAATGTGGATAGGTAATCTATCCTAACTAGTTGCAGTATTTCATGTTTTATTTTAAAAATGTGTATTTCTTTATAAAGAGTGCAATTTATTTAAAATATCACCCAAATGTGTCACTTTTATTTATTTTATGCAAGAATTCTATTGTGTATTGGCAGCTTTTCAAAATAAAGATTTTGTAAGTT
>SRMA01025501.1:106030-183299 GCA_007224835.1 Danionella cerebrum
TGTTTTACAAAATAAGACCTTAAATTTACCAAAGATGTGAAGATACATTTATTGCTGTAAAATGAATCAATTTCTGTATAATTTCTAATTGAAAAGACATGAATTTCACATATTTTTACATATTCTAAATAGTTTTTTGGAGCATTTTCATAAGACGCCCATGGGATGGCAATTAGTGTCAGGCCTGTGTTTGTGTTTCTTTGTTACCCTCATTTCTCTGTGGCACTTAATCATCCTCCACACTTGTGCCTAATTCATTGTTTCTTCTTCACCCTTTCAGTGTTCTGTTCTTATCTGCTGTCACTTCTCCTTTCCTCATGTCAGTCTTATGGTTCAAGCACCCTGACTCTCCAGGATAGCGTCTTGCCTTCTTGGATCTCCATGCTCTCTTGCGTGTCTCTTTTGAATTCTCAACTCACTCCATCTGTTCCTGTTAAATACTATGGTTTGCCTCATTCCTGCTACTCACCTCTACTTCTGCTGTTATTACTAAAGACTTTGTTGGATCTGTGGTTTCCTAGCTCTACATCTTACAGAGTGACTATCTACATGGAGCACTCTTCCTATTAAGGGACATCTTTCTTCTGTGCTGTTACTAAAAGTGTGTAAATAAAAGTGTATGTGGTTTGTAATTCTGTATCTTTTGCCACTGTGACATTTAGACAGTTATAAACTAAGGATGCCACAATTCTTGGTTTTATACAGAGCGGAACAGGACATTGGTTCAATACGTGCTTGCGAACCGCGTTCCTCATTTCGGTTCCTCGTTGGAATAATTCCTGTATGTATTATTATTTCCAAGTGAAAATAGTTCCTAGCAAACTACTTGATTATGAATGTGAATGAATTTCTAGAGCAATTTCTAAATATCGAATCAATGAACTGCTCCTTGTGTAAATATCCAATCAGCAAGCTCCAAAGTAAGAGGAGGACTGGACTTCTCGTGTTTCACTCTAAGTGTGAAGTGAAATCTGAGGGACATTTCGGCTTTGCTGTCAAATACGACAAAGAGGAGAAAAAAAATTTGTCCTTGCATGTAATCACTGTTTTATCAGATGTAAATATGCAAAAGGCAGCACATGAAACACAAGTGCTCATCTGTACCATCATCATGCAGCACTGCAAGTCACACACACATCAAGAGAGACTTTGAGTAATTCAACCAGCCAAACCCAACTAATTCATAGAGACATATTGTTTAATCTATCAATTATATAAAGCATCATATGTAAAGTAATCTATGATTTAGTAAAATAAAGTGATTTTTTTAAAACACGTTTTTTAATCTATACAAAGGATGGTTAAAAAATAAGGTACGTACAGAGCCGTGTGTACCTTTCCATCCCTATTGTGAACTCTAAAAGTATAATTGCAGTATTTAAAATTTATACAACAATTGCATTAAACCAATATCAGTAATTTTATTGTAAAAATTACAGTAAATTTTTCCATTAGCCCTAATGACAAACCTTTAAATTAGACCGTTTGAATTGCAAAAAGATGGTCATGAAACACAAATATTACCCTTTAAATCCTTGCATTTGATGGTTATAAACTGTTTTTATAGCAACAAAAAGTTAATTAGACTATTTAAAATTTTTTTGAAATACAATAAAATTTACAGTACAATAAAAATCAATAACGGTGCTGCGTTTTTTTTTTACAATGTAACCCAACTAAACCTCGAAGCATATTAATAAAAAGTTGAGCTTCAATTTACATACAGAACTAAATTTACACTTATTTAAACATCTAAATGTCCTTCACACGCATATTTTTTTTGAGTATTTTTTTCCCCTATGCAACAATCTTCTGTGAAGTTTTTTTTAAAAGTGTTTTTATTTTTTTTGTTTACTGAATTATCTTTTATTGTAACCAAGTTAACCTAGATGTTTTTATGGTTGTTAATTACGTATAGACTTTGCCTCCCTCTCTGCTCGAAAGATACTTTGTTAGAAAATGTGATTTTTGTAGGTCTGAGTACAATTGTTTGAAATTGCTGCTTTTGGTCCACATTTGCTTGTCAATACCTCTTCCTATGCTGATCCAGTCAAAGCCATCTGAACAAATAAAGTGATATTTACCTCATCGTCTGTTACAAGCTTTCAAAATGACATGGCTCGAGGGAAATCAATAGGAAATAGCAGCTTAGCTTCTAATATATAGTCTGGTTACATGCTAACTTTTCCTCCACTTGTTCTCGGTCTGCCCTGGAAGATGGGAAAAGGGATTCACACCATGAAAGTCTCTCAATGACATGCCGAGGAGATTCTTATAAACTGCCCAGGCATGCGAGCGTAAAGCAGGGCACCTGTCCAAGAGGCTAACCTTTAGCATGGGAAGGCTGCACTACACGTCTCTCAAAGTTCAGGCAGAGGAAGGGCTGCTGACCCCTCGGATGATTTGAAGACTCAAATACCACTTTCATTTATTATTTATCCCCAGTAGGGCGAGGGGGAGGAATAGGATGCGGTAGGAGCATCGTACCTGAGTTGGTAATGCAAAGAAATGGCCATTTCTAGGAGGATTGACCTCAGGGAATCAAATCCCGTTAAAGGCCTAGGAAAATTGCTTAATATCTAGGGCTTAAATAGGTTGTGGTTCAAAAGGTTTGGTCATGATGAAGGAGAAATGGCAGACTTGGCATCAGAAAACTTCACATTTTATTCTAGGAACATCTTTTTACTGCTTAAAAACGCACTGATGGTTTCACTAGAAGTAAATGGCTCCCGAATTAACATTTTTAGAGAATACGTTAAATTTTCAAGGATGTGAAATGTAAAAATCAGCTATTGTTTTGCTTCAGATCTTACCTTCAGCCCACGGGCACCTCTGGGTGTCATAAGATGCAATTATCTTCTCTGGCGTTCCCTCCCGCTCTCTCTGTTGATGCTCTTGGGAAGGTAATGAACCTGTGTAATTGCGCCAGGGTGTAATGATGCATGTATGTATGAGCCATGGCTTTGTGTTCGCTGTTGAATTTTTATCAATAAGAGAGATTGGATTAATATTTCAAAGTTAATGTTTTTGTTCGAGACCTTGCGCGAAAATAAACATGATTAAGTTTCACAGACGTTTGTGCAAAAATAACAGATCTTTTTAATTATGCACTTAATAGCTTTATAGATTTTTGCAAGATAAATTCCTATTGGCATTTTTGTAATTATGGGTCTTTATTGCTTTTATGAAAATACTGGTCAAGGCTCATTCGCTCTTTGTTGAGTCCGATGGCAAAAAAACATTTCCATACCTCCTGAGCAAAAACAATTTCATTGGAAGATTAGTTCTCTCTCTCTGTCTGAATGTCTTTGTGTCTATCTTTCCATTTGCATGTCTGTTCATAATTTTTGCTTGATTTTGCAATTTTATCTTTGTGTGTGTGTGTGTGTGTGTGTGCGTGCGTGTGTGTGTGTGTGTGTGTGTGTGTCCATACTCTTTCTGTGTTTGTACTCTGTCTCATTTTGTGCTTGTACTTCAGTTTTTGACATTTGTATGTGTTTTACTCAGTTCCCTTTGAAAGTTTGTTCCTCTCATCATCTCATTTCTGTGTTTATCTCTCTGTCCACCCCACTTGTATTTGTGTTAATCTCTTATTTTTGTTCATCCATCAGATTTTATCGATTAACTTGACTGTGGTGTACATTGATGTGGTTGAATGAAATCTTTAACGATTATAGTGGTTTCGATTTTATCTTTAACGTAATATCCAGACACTGCGTCCGTCTATAGAATGCACGTTTGCCCTCTGAGGTTCCGTAGAGTGTGCGCGGCTCACCTTCCGCACCTTGAGTTTGCCATAAAGTATTGTACACAAACAATGGCAGCGAGCAGTACAGGCCGTTTTAACAGAGCGGCTTGACATTTAGGGATTGATGTCGGTCTGAGGTGACATCTGTTGTGCCGGTGGCGCACACCTCTGACACACGTGTAGGTTTCACTTCTCCGTTAGATTTACCCGACCTAACATTGAACGTATGTTTGCAATGAAATCTTGAATAAAGTATTGTAATAGACTTCCAAATCAAACTTATACATTCCATGTATGTTTAAACGTCAATACAAACCCTAACGTACAGGAACTTTATAAATCAACCGTTATAAAGAGAGTTTACAAAAGTTATTTGTATGCACTTGTATACAACCGGTCTGCAGAATCGCCGTGGACATCCGTCCATTCACTATTATTAATAAAATAACTGTACACATTGTATTTTGTGTATTTTGTAATCAAAGTTATAGTGTGTTTTGAACATTTTTGTTGTTATCTGCAGAATGATTTTCAGTACGACTGAAAAAAAAAAATCCATTTAAATCTTAAATCTTTTTTTCAGACCATATCACCTATTCCTAACATCCGTGTTTAGAGGGTCCATGCTATTTGTGTCTGCCAGTCTGTCTCATTCGTAGGTCAGTTGTTTTTTCTCTGTTCCTGTCTCTCTGTCCTGTTTCTCTGTCCATTTGTCTCAGTATTACCTCAGCTAGTTTATCTCATTTCTAAATATGTTGCACTGTCTGATTCTCTTTCATTTGATCTTTGTAATTCCTTTACTTTGACTCTCATTTGTAAGTCTGTCCATACCAACATTTCAAGTGTCAATCTATCTGCCCCTCTATTTCATTTTGTCCATTCATCCCAGTTTTTACAGGTTTCTCTGTCTGTCTCATTGGACATTAGATAATTGGCTCATCTTATTTGTTAATATTTCATTTGCTCATCTCATTAATCAAATAATGAAATGTATAATAAATATACTGTATTTAATAGGGAGAGGGGAATTAAGATTTATTTTTACTCTAGCTTTTAACATCATCTGAGACTCTGTAATTTTTTCATGTTGTCTTTTAATGTGATATATATGTGTTTTAATTTACTTAGATTTTATTTTTGTATCGCATAATGGTGTTTTATTGTCTTATTTGAAGAGTATGCTAATGAAAATATTAAAATAAATGAAAAATTTTTTTTTACATAATTGTTTGTTTTGGTAATGTTGTACTATATTGATTGGAGTTTTTAAGTTTGTTATAAGCTCCTCTATTTCTTGATTTTTTTTTTTGTATTTATGACTAGAAACAAATATTTTAAAAGAACCTTTACATTCACTACATTCAACATGTTCAGAAAAAAATATTAAGTTGTTAATGTGCCGTTTCAAAAGGAAGCACATATGTTAAGCAGCACCGGCCGATAGAATGCTACAATTGGTTCAAACAAATCTGTTGTGAGGGTTTTTTCATACACAATGGGGCTATTCTCATTTCAAAATGGCCCCAAAAAAATAAAACACCATAATTAAACCCACAATGATAATATTGATCAATTATTATCGATAACATTATTTAGCTATGCAGCCCTAGTTTCATTTATGTGTCTGATTGTCATTTTTGTCTCTATCTCAAATGTATGTGTCTTACTTTTTATGTACATTATTTTACTATCACTATTACGATTGTTCTGTTGTTGTTTCCCTCATGCTATCTTACTGCCCAATATTCTTTTTCTATGTCTTCCACTCCATCTACAATTCTTTATATTTTACTGCTAATCCCTTCCATCTAACATTATCTAACATATTCTAAAAATTTACCCATCAATCAGATCAAAGAAAACCAATTAAACTTTGTATTCCTGCAATGTGTGTGATTGAGAAGGAAGTATGCATTGATTTAGCCCTGAACTCCTGGATGAACTTGCTTTGCCATGGCTCTTCATGGACCTGTGGTTTTCTCAATTCCAGCTCCGCTGCTGCTGCCGTCTACTAGAATCTCAATATAGACGATCACTGGGAAGTGTTTTAGACCTTTATAAATAAATAAATGCAAAAGCCATACTCTCTGAGAGATCATCTGGTTTATCTCCATTTTTAACCACTGAGATTTATAGTTAGAGCTACCCTTTCTGTCTTGGTTTTCTGCTCCAAATTGGAAGCTCTAGTGGTTGGCCGACACTTAAAGCAACCTAGAACTTGCAGTGTTCTCTTATTAGTCCACAGAAACCATAATACTCTTCCCTTCCCTTCACACTAAAGGAAATGTTTTCCTCATAAAGAGTGCTGAGCACATAGAATGAGCTATATTTAATGCTCCCGTGAGATATTTCTTTTGTTTTCCCTCGTTTAATCCAGAACCATCCTTCCTGAAAACCACCAGCATGGTTAGTTTGTTGTCTTTAGTGTGTGCTCTGTATCCATGCGACCCGATGTATAGCCTGTAATGTATATTACAGCACAGTTTTTGGCCAGACATGTCTGGCAGATGTTTGCTGGCTTCCACTGAATCGTCCTGATTGCTCTGGCCTCTTGAGGGAAGTCTTTGCCACACAGTAGCGGGTATGACCAGCCCAGTGCATAGGGGTCAGAGGAAGGGTGAGGAATCCAGAGCCTGGCCTCAGAATTTTTTAATGCAGCATTTCACATAGATCTTTTTAAAATGGTTACAGGAATGTAATACACCGTGTTATGGGACTTCTGTGTTGTCAAAATCTGGCTGGAATTTGGAGTGAACTGTTGAGACTAGAGTGTAAATACTACTTTAGAGGACAATTCATCCAAACCGCATATTGTAATGAAAGAAATATGCCTGAAAATGTTCTATAAAAGAGGCGCACGGCTAAACGTAAACCACACGACTGTGTGGTTTGTTGTTTTATTTCTCTAAAGAATTTAGAGTAGGAGGAGGGTAGTTTGAAACCCTGTGAAATGTAATTGTCCTTTTAGTTTGCTCTGGTTTCTGAGTGGACTGCTTGATTGATACGTGTGTCCTTGTGAAATCATATTCTTGTTCATTTGAACCGTGCAACATCCAGAAATAATGTTAAAAGTGGATTATCTGACAATGTTAAACTCAAAATAAAAGTTTTGCAGTTTTGGGAAACAAGAAATTTTTGGTTTATTATAAATGGAAATGAGATTATTTAGAATAGTGGAGAGGTCTTTGGTTTAAACTGTTTTTAAACCATTTTAACTAAATGACCATGGGAGCACTAAAATAACCCTAACAATATGTTATCAAATTATGTACCATATTTGATTTCACGTTTGATACATAACAATGCGATTCTTATTAAGCTGTTTAGAAAACGGTATTAAACTGAAAGATTTTGGTTTCATTTAGATAAACGACACTGAAAAGTAACAACTCTGGTGTTCTAAAACCTCAATGTTTTCTTTGATAATGTGTTTGACTGATTCTACATTTCTTAGATTTTTTTACATAATTTCATAAGTTTTGAAATTATTTTGCTTTATCATTTATTAAAAGGATATTTATTAAATCTACGGTTAATAAATAAAATGATAATTTATTAAAATACAATTCCATAATACGCAACATTAACAATGTTTTTTACAATAGTGTTTACGTGACTAATACGATGTTTAATTTCATGGTTTGACCCACTCTACTTTTGATTTAATTATAGTTTTGAATTATTTAATTGATAAGCTTTGAGTTTCTTACTGTTCTGATTTGTTCAGGTTCATTTGTTCACTCTGGGGCTAGTTATGTGATCTGTCATGCTTCGACATAGACTTGCGGTCTCATAGGTGCAGGAGGTGAACACTTAAACTAAGAATAGTTGGTATAAAACATCCATATCCACCATGGTTTGGACATAACTTGATCTTTGGGTCAGAATCAGTTTAAAAGTTTATTTTGATTCAACTTTTCCAAAAAACACACAGAGAGAAAGAGATAACACATAGTAAAATACAGTAGGAAATTAAAAGATTAAGCGTTCAGTAATATAATTACATGCGAGAGTGATTTCAATGCCTGCTGTTCCAGATCTGTAAACAGGTCCAGTTTGATTTGGGGACCATACAAAAGCAACTTTAAGCACATGTTGCTGGCATTTTCCACATTATATTTTCAGATGTTGTAGAGAGAATGGTACACATCTAGTGCTCACTGCCAGAAGTGTTACAACCATTGTGTCAGACCACACATTACCATGCCACAGGAAGTGCAAACAAAGCATATGCATAAATTGCTTATTTTTATGTGATAATTTTCCAAAATAACATAGTTGTGATATATTTTAAGCGCTTTAACAAAACAATTTGACACAGAATCTGCCTCAGTTGTATTCAGTATGCTTCCTACATATTTGAAAATATTACTTTTAAAAATGTGATTATAAGCTGGCAGCAACATAAGGTCTCAATGTCATATATTGGTGGTTTAAAGCAGCTTGTAACATTATCATACATTTCAATACATTTTGAAGTAAGCTTGAATAATCTCAATTTCTCTGCATAAAACGGCACATAGTTTATTCACCCAGTTAGTAAGCGAGACCCCGAATTTGACCGCATTTAGACATTTCACGGAAATAGCTTACTTAAAGTTTTCTTTACAAATTAAGTTGGATAGCAAAAAGCATTAGCAAAGGCATGAGCTTGAAATTCCCCCATAAGCAATTTATGTGAACTCATTGGCATTGAATAGACCTCTTGAATAGTGAAAACTGGTGTGTTTTTCTTTTCCATCTGTTGGTGTTAAAATGTCAGAGGCTCATTTGAAAACATGTCTTGAATCACTGTTTGCTTTGTGCATGTTAAGTCTTGGACGAGCACAATCACAAAATTTCTGTTAAATATTGACATTTGCGCACATGTGGATTTGCTTAGAGTGAGTCAGACTAACTATTTAAAATGTTCCGTGATTTTTCTCACCCCTCCTTTTCATTTTCTTTCATTCTTTTTAGCAGGGAGTATTACAACCAGGATTGGGCTCCATTGTAATTGCTCCATTTCAAATATATATCTGAATGCTGTAAGGAGCCTTTGATCAGACACTGGGGATCATTTGTGCCTTTCGCCTTTATGTGGTAGTCACAGAGTGTAAAGTGCAGTCCCTTTATGTCTCAGGCTTTGCCTTTCAGATGGATCTCTATATAAAAGTCATTCCAGACATGAAAGCCTCTGTTACCTGCCAATTGCTCCTATAAGGAATTAAAACAGTTCGGCTTTCTGAGTGCTCTCTGGCAGAGGCTCGGCCTGGTTATTTAGATTCAATTCTTGTTTCAGGTATAATGAATGCTCCCTTGTTAGCCTCTTGGAGTCTGGAGCTATAAGGAGTTGATGGTGGAGGAGAAGTTCTTGCTATTTTTGTAAAGCTGCGGCAACTTGCTGCAATTGTATATTATTGTATGAGCTATAAGTGTGGGCCGTCTTGGGAAAAGTTTAATGCAAAACATAATATGTAATTTTTTTCAATCTGTGCCAGTGCTTAAAGTAAATTTGCTTACCCTCTGCACACATAGACATTTATTCATTCAATCTGCCAGGACGCTTTGTCTGCCCAGGTCTCATTTGTTTGAGATCCATAATTCATTTGTGTTAGCGTTGGACATGTCCTCTAATGAAACCTCCACGGCCTTGAGGCCAGAGGGACCCCATCAAATCCCTTGAAAATGCAAAGATGCATTGACGGTTTGTGTTCACCAGTCTGTGAGGCCCTAATTGGCTGGTTCTCCTGGATCTATTTTGTCATTTAAATAGCTTGCTTTCGTAAGCTTTCAATTAGCCTGGAGATTGGAGCAGTGCTTTTGTCAGAGATAAATGAACTGATATATTAAAGAGTATCCTTGGATGACAGAGGCTTCCTGTGCCACACCTCAAGACTTACTGCTCATTGGTTCTTGTCCTGATAATTCAGTAGGCTCATTTATCCTGAAGACATGTTATCTTTATGATTTTTTTCGATGGCTTTAGATTTTTACACTGATGTTTTATCAAAACTCTGAACTAAAAGTGAGAAAGATTGTTCGTTTTTAGTCATCATTATTTAAATACATATTTTTATCAATAATATACCTAACTGCTTTTTTTGCTTTATTTTGTTCTGTTGAAGTCCACTAGTGATCTGCCAGTCCACGATTTCGTAAACAAACAAAAACATAGTTTTAAAGAAAAAAAAAAGACTTTATATTGTGTTTCATGAGTCGTGTTCACTGATGTACAATGCATAGCATTGGTCGACAGTTCTGAATATAAAAAAAAATAGCCTAAGCAAAAATTATGTTTTTAAATGCCAATAAAAAGAAAAATACGATTCACTTTTGACCTCTATTCAAAACTTTGGTCCTATATTTTGCTATATATCTTTGCTTTTTTTTCAACACAACAAGCTCCAGCTCTTATTTAGAGTAAAATGCTACAAATCTTTTGTGACCGTTCCATGGCACACGGCATCACATGACAATAATAGCCTTTAAAGTAACATATTCAGTGTTTGATCTTTTTTATCAACAAAAAAAAAACAAATAATTTTGATTATACTTTGCTCATTTCATCTGTGGGGAGGAATCAAAAGCCATCCCACAACCACTTTTGTAACACGTTTAAAAGATAAGAAATTCAGATGCTGGAGAGATATCAGCAATCTCCTGCTGCTCACAAAAGAGAAAAGATTTCTGAACTGTCTGTAAAGAAACGTACTGTGCAATTTATCGTTGTTTCTGTCAATATATTTAATCAACTTTTTAAGTAAGTTAATGAAAAATAGTTGATGATTTTGGGAATTGCCATGAGAATGAATCTCTTTTGTCTGTTATTTATTGTTGTATTTTAATCTTTTTTTTGTTTTTACAAAAATACTTTTCAGAATTTTGTGGAAATTAAAAATCAGTTTAAATCAAGTTTTTCTTTTTTTTATATTATTAGAGACTCATTAAAGTTCAAAAATGAAATAAATACTTTTTATACAATCCCTCTCTCTGTGACTTTTTTTCTCTCACAGTTTATGGATATATTTGGAACCAAACTATCCAATTGTTTTAATGAGAGACTAAAAGATCCTTTCACACAACTTCCATAAAAGAGTCTGACCATGGTTAGTTCCGCCATTAGTAAATATTTAATATCAATATTAAAATCTTCACCAGTAACCTCAGATTTTTTATATTCACAAAGCTGGCTCTATTAAAAAGACAACCCTTTTTAGTGTTCACTACATATGTCAAAATGTTGAATCATCAAGCAAACATTTTTTTACCTTTAGTTAAGAATGCAAACATATATTTAAATATCTTGTTATTAGTTAAAAATTCTAGAGAATAAATTGACTTACATTGTCTGAAAATGCCTAGTGATATCCAGTGCATGTTGTGATCACCGATGATCTCTCAGAAACAGAAATCAAAGAAACCTGACATGAAGTTTGCAGGGTTTGTATATCTACAAATAAAACAGAAAGTTCAGCTTGGCCCTCGATGCTTGTTACATTTTAGGTTCAGAAATACAAAATGAACTTCTCAAGGACCTCAAAAGACCCCATTTTTTTCTGGGAATATAACAAAATTAGATAGCTGTTCAAGTTTTATTGGCGTTTCCATTGACTCTACAGCAAGAAGCGCAATAGAATCATGTTGTGTCGACTGAAGCGAGAGCAAAAAAACAGCAGAGTAGGAGTCGAGCAGAGAAGACGGGTCAGGCAGAAAAGTTCCTCTTGACATAAATGTCATTTAAAACATATATAGGATGGCTAATGGTTAGAATATGGTACAATGTCATTTGTAGGAGATGTAGACAATTATATTTAGACAGATCGAAAACCTAAACTTTAAAAGTTGGTTTGATGAGAATACGTTGAGAAAATGTCGCTGTAAGCCAGTGCTCCAAAATGTAATTTTCCAACAAAGAAAATAAGCCACAAGTAATCTGGTCTGTAATACCTCCAAGTCCTTAAACAAAATCCCTTGCTTTTATGACATCAGCTAGATTTTTTTCACCTTTCTAATGGGATTTTGAGGGAAAATGGCTTTCTGGATTTTCACCTCTTTCAGTCTTGCTTAGAAGTACTGTACATTTTTTTTTATTGAGGAGTACTTAATTGGTTTGAATGACTGATGATACTCGGGTGGAACCTCGAGCCAGGTAAGTTGGTGGAGAATGCGGGCAAGCGCTGTAGGTGGATAGTGATGCATGAGGTCCAGTGGTCAATTTCTCCCTCACTGACACTTCCCTGACTGACTAGATTTTACCTCTGATGAATTACACTTGTCAAACAGCACAGAGAAGATAGACCTGGAGTCTCATTCCTGATTAAAAATGAATTGAATTATTCAGAGCCCCCATATAAAATGGCCCTACCGGATTTGTCTTTGTCAATCAGAGTTTTGCTGGATTTAATATAAGGTAAATGCTATCTGTTAGCATTCTGTTTTGGTAAAAGGCTTACCTGGTCTTTACAGAGGGAAAGCAGAGTAAATCAGGCTTGTTTGTTCCACACTTCAAACCTGCAGGACTAAATTGTTGGCCTTTCTAAAATAACAAAGCCTCTGCATGGAGCAGGGCTTAACATATAGATTTTAAATTCCAGGCTACTCACATAAGCTAACAGCTGACATGAGCTAGTGGTCTTGTGTTCCACATGCAATAAGTAGGAAGACTGTGGACCCCTAGGACAGGTGGAAGGTAAAGCTTCATAAACAAGATGCTGAGAGCAGAACAGGCCTTTGGGAATGCTTTCAGTCAGTCCCCTATTCTCTTTCATCTTACTTTTGCCATTTTCTTTTTCACGAAGGACTCTTGATTCTGAAAGATTCTGGAAATGTTTGCTCAATCTCAACAGTTGAGGACTCTTCAAATTCCAAACCCTCATTATTTCATAGTATCCATTTTCAGACATTGAGACATTTTATATGGAAAGATGAAATATCCCCCAAAAATGTTATGCTAAGAGAAAGGTTTGAATGGATTATATCTCAGACACTATATGACAAACAAAAGGGGGGGGGGATGTTGATTCACAAATTGGTGCATGTTTCATATAACGTCCATTCAATATGTTTTTTTTAATTACCTATGGAATTTAACATTTTTGTGTTTACTCACCAACGCTTAACATTTAACATGTTCACTCACCAACGCTTTGGTGCAAAAGTGCAGTGTAAATATTACTCTGGTTCTTACTGGGGTTGCGAACCAACAAACCAAAAAGGCATATTTAGTTATAGTTATTATTAAAAAAGTTATAGTTATATTTATGAGCTGATGGAACAATAAACTACTATTTTTGTATTAGAACACCCCTCCCCACTGCCCCACCCCCGCGTCAATCCACCATCTGCCAGTCAATTCATATAGTGAATGTTTCAAAACTGTTTCACGTGCTTTGGTTTTGTCAACGTTAGTGATATTTGAGTGTGTTAACATTTTTTTGTCAATTTGAGATTGAACATAAAATGATGCTCCTGCTTAAAACTGCATTTGGATCAATATACTGGGATTAAATCCTATATATTTTTTCAAAATCATTAATTTTTTTAGCAAACATTCTAGTTTCCATCTTATTATATGAATAAAATCCAGTTTATTTTTAAAATGATACACAGTGATTGCACTTACAATCCATGAATTCATACTATGAATACTATGAATATAGTATGTTATTTTTTTTAATATGGCCAATATCAAGCATTTTCAAAACATTTAGCCTGTCTCCTCAAAACTTTTCATTTCACCCCTCCCTCTCTGACAATGCTTCTGACTTGCCCTCTTCAGTACATATATCTGTAGGCAGTCTGGACAATTAACACCACTGCCTTTTAAAGGGGGGTTATTATGTAAAATCTACTTTATTGAGCTTTATTTTGTGTTAACAAAACACATCTGAATCATTGTGGGGCGCTACAACACTTTGTTTTGCGTAGCTCCATCCCTATAGCGTAGCTCCGCCTCTGTCCCCCGTCTGGCAAGACGTGCTGCACTGCTCCTCCCCCTCCAGCTCTGGCAAAGACTCGTGTCTACGACTGAGGGAGCTACTGTTAGCAACAGCTGGTCTCACTATGTGTCAACGAAGCTCCTCGTTCAAGAGTGCTTTTCTCTATAGTTGTCTGGATTACATAATGACTTCTACAAGGAGATGCATGTTTGGATGCCAAGCAGAGAACCCTCTCTTTAGGTTTCCAAAGGATGACTCGCTTTGTCAAAAATGGTTGGACTTCATGTAGCGGCGCTCGGAAAATGAAAACAAACTGTGGCTGTGCGCATGGAGTATGACGCACTTAAAGGGGGCGTGTCAGCCAAGATGCCAAGTCAAATTTCTATGAGGTTGTTTATGACAAATACAACGATTACAATCCAACTTTAGGTAAAATTGTTACTTGAGTGTCCTATAAAACGACCCCACATGCCTGAAAAACATATCATACCCCCCCTTTAAATTCTAAATAAAATTTAGAATTCCATCATCAGAGCACAAATATAGAAATTACTATGAGCCATATTTCTAAAAGAGTATCTACCATGACATGAAGCAACAGGTCCAGTGCTTAATTTACCTTGCAGGTTGGGACAGGGACCTGTTTGTTTGGATCCAGGACCGTCACAGTCAATCATAATCTGTTAGTAAACGGTGTAATGTGTAATTTTATCAGTGTTTTGAAATTGTTTCATTTCTATTTGTGATTTTTCACTGTCTATTAATTAGAAGAAGAAAAAAGCAAGCTACAATGCTTTTTTTTGTCAAAATATGTATTTGTCCACCTTCACTGTGTAAAGTGCCAAGTGTCAAAGAGTCTGTGTCTGCAAAGTGACAAATCCTACTTTTTGACCAGAAAATGGTTAATAACTTTACTCTAAAATGCTCCAATGCTTCACCAAAATCAAGCCAAACACCACTGTTCACCGACAGGTTGTTTTGTATTAAAGTACAAACAAGGGACTTCATAATGTATTACATTCATTATTTTTACCATTAGAGATTTGTGATTGCTAAAAAAAAACTTTGAAGTTTTGATAATTTAGGGGGGCAGGTGTGGATTTTTCTCCAGGATCAACATTTTTTGTTGTTGCTATAAACACCTCAAATAAATGCATTTGAACTGAAATTTGACATGAGGCTCTTTAAATCATTAAACTAATTCAAAATGAAGTAATTTAACCAGAAAATTTATAAAAGAAAATGTAATGAGATCCACAACGGAAATGTTTTAACCCTTCCAATGCAACAAATTAAAGCTTAAACCCTGAAAGTTCTGAAACTTTTACAGGAACCATGTTCCCAAAAAATGGTTGAGATCATGAGAGTGTCCAAAGTGGTGAAAAAAATACCCGACCCAGGACATTTTCTCTCCCTTTGCCACTGCTGGAACAGCGCCCTCATGGTACTGAACAGGTCTGTTGTTTGGACACACTTTAGGAATTAGTAGTTTTAGGAATTGATTTATAATGTTTCAACAGAATATTATCTTGAAACAGAAATCAAAGTCTCTACAGTCTACAGGTTTACTCTGAGGTCATTACAGACATTTACCACTGGGCAATTGAGTTTGTATGATTCCCTTTCATAAATAGTTCTAACCCAAGTTTAAACCTGGTAAATTTCTTCCAATAATTAAAACTGAAGAGCTCTTTGAGGTTATGAGTAGCAAGTTCACCTCCGGTTCTTGTGTTCTTCAGAGACCTGCAATTATAGTCCACCGTGTTTTTTATATGATGCACTTTGCAGGTTGATTCATGCACTATGAGCACTATGTCTAAAGCCGATGGGATATGGCTGAATGCTGGCATATTTTTGAAATCTGCATTTTATTCACTGCATCTACTAAGATTTCCTTGAAGAATGCAATGTTTACATGTTTCAAATAACCACTGTGGAATCATATGTATTGCGATGGCTGCTGAAATGCATTTCTATGTATGGAATGTAATTGTGAGGAACAAATACCTCTGAACTATCAGAGAAAATCAAAAGTAAAGAAATAAGAAGCCCATTTGTCACAGTTAGGATTGTCACAGGCTGGAATTGGCTTTGCTGCGTTTCCAGGATGGAAAGGAGATCTGTGAGCGCTCTGTCAGACATTTATTAATCCAGCAATATCTATTGGTGTGCGTGTGCGTGTGTATGTGTGGACTCAATCAGTGTGACGTCTGTTACTATGGTGCTTGTTGCAAAAAAAAAAAAAGAACTTAATTCCACATCACCTGGACTTCTGATTGCTGTGGCCTTTGACAGAGATGTTTGTCAGGTGGAAAATGTCTGTGTTTCTGTAATGGACATTTGTTTGCTTCCTTTATTGTGATTCACAGTCAAGAATTACATTTTCTTTAAAAGTTCTATATTTTTTTACACAGCCATCAATCCTTGTAATATTTTCGCCTATTACATTAGATCACCCGACTTGCATGTTTTGCTCTGTGGGTGTAATTTGTAGTGTTCTGTGGAAACACAGGGGCAGAATATGCAAACTCCACTCAAAATGCTTAAAATGGAACCGATAACACTTTTTAGCCTTTATTTATTTGAAGAGTATGAAAGGACAGGAAGTGAATTGGGGAAGAGAGGGGGACCTGAAGTTGGGAATCGAACCAGGTTCCCTTGCGCAACCATGCCCAATATGTGTCTTGCTCACTGTCCTCTACACCACAGGAGCATGACTATTTCTTACTTTTATTCAGTTTAACAGCATTAGGTCGAAACAGATGATTCGCTGTGGCGACCCCTAAACTGTGAACAGCCAAAGTCAAAGAAGAAGAAGAATGAAAGTGGCTGTAGAAGATTGACCGCTCAGAAGAGTGATTCCCTATAGTTCTCAACATGCGTCTCTATTCCTTCCTTTAGGGAATGATGGGTTATGCCCACCAAATAAGGACCAACAAGTTATATCACCGGCTACAATCCTCTGCAACTCAAAAATTCAATGGGTCACAGAAAGTTTCCTTTGCCTACTAAGAGCCTCAGGGAAAGCACTTGGTTTACTGCCACTCCTGAATGGAGGACATTTAGTATCTATTTATCTTGTAAATATTGACTCTTTGCGTACAAAATCTGAAATGCTACTGGTCTAATTTGATTTAATGATCTATGCTAAGCTATGCTAAGGTGTTATTGCATAGTAGAATCGGTGACATTTTTCCAGAAAGTGGGGCATATGGAGAATGATTGACAAAAGTGTGGAGTGTTCTTTTGAGATTGTCAATAAACATTTGAATGATTCAAAGGAGAACTGGGTGAAAGTGTTGCATAAATGCTGAGTGAACGCTGGGCTTTGGCGACCCTTGCAAATCCTTGCTTTAATGCAATATTTTCTGGCATGCCTCAAATTACTAATCAGGAATGGAAACCAACCAATGATGAAGGAAAGGATAACAATGGAACATATTAATTGTATATAATGTATTTTATGTAGTTTTTAGATGCTTGAATATTTATTTACAAAGTATTTTCACACTCAAACTGCATTTACTTAATAATTCTTGTATTATATATAAATATATAGATGGATGGATGGATGGATGTGTGCGTGTGTTTATATGTATATATCTCAGCCCTGGACAAGTCGGTGCATGCACGTGTCAAGAAATCTACAATGATAAATTCACAATATTCCTCTTTGTTTAAATCCTTTGTTTCAATAGCGTTAACAAAAGCCAGACTCCTTCTGAACAGCAGACAGTCTGAAATGTGGGATCTTTCACTCCCCTCCATTTTTTCCCTTTTCCTCTTGTGCCATTTTTATTTTTCCCCACTGTTAGCTGCTTTAAGCTATTCAGTTTTCGAGGAAGATCCGCCGAGCTCGTCTCTCCAGCTCCGGCGAACGTAGACGCCATCCATTTTCTTTCAGTGCGCCACTCTCATTTTCTGGTTGCTTCATTTTGAATCTAACCCTCAGCTTGCTGCTCTGCCCTGAAGCTCTGTCATTGCTAGTGCTTTATGTCCAGGGCTTTCTATTAGATCCCCACCATCCTGCCAGAGTCCCTTTTTATTCACGGGGCCCCTCATTTACATTTTATTTAATGAGGAGCCTGATCACCTGAACACATTCATCATTCCTTCCCACACATGGGACATGCTCCTAGATCTGGTGCATCCCCTCCATAACTCATGCGCTTTCACATAGACACTTCAAGCTCAGACCCACTACATGCATTTCAACATGTTTTATTTTGTAGTTCTCTTCAACACCAAGGTTTTTTATTTAATGAACCTCGCTTTCTAGTTTTAGTAGTTTGAATGTCATCTTGGGTTTAGACCCAATGTGGAGGTTGTTTATTTAATAAAACATCACTGATTTTAATGTTTGCAGTCTCTCATTTTGATCTGACTATTGATGTAATTAATTAGATTTGATTTGTTATAATAAATAATTTGCTCAAAATTATTTTTGTCTTTTTATTTGAGATTTCTATACTTGCTTATTTGTATAGTGTGCTGTTTTTGTCCCTGTTTCTATCTGAACTCTTTTGGCTCACACATATATAAAATATGTAATATTTATGAATATAGCTGGCTTATTTATTCACTTACAGAGGCGATAGTTACTGGTGTCTGTCTCCATTTACCCCGTCCTGGATACACATCAGTCCTCTGAGTCTGTAAACTCCAGCACCCCAGATGTAGACCCTTTGCCAAAGCATTGTATTATGAATTTATGACCACGTACTGCACAAAAAAAACTCTCATGAGAAACTGTAAAATGGTTTTCTTTGGACAGCTCTCCATCACTTTTTTTCTTGGCTGACCTATTCCTGTTTTGCTAAAGCACTCACATTATCCCAGGCTCTTCACATTGCTGCATGTTTCTGAAAGACCATTTTTTGCATGTTTAAATGGACCAAGCAAAATTGTTGGATGTATATTTTTTAATTGCTAGATATTTTGCTTGACTCAGGTACTTTGATTGACAGTCTGTTTTAGACTCAAAAGCATTTGTGACTATAATCAAGTTGTAAAGTAATTAGTATTGGCTTTGCAAGAAACTCCTATCAGTGAAATGGAGAGGCTTCTTAGTGTCTATTTTTCTGTCTAAACACTAAACTTTTTTTCTTGTATATATTGTTTTATCTTTGACCCGTGTCGTGTTTACCTGATGTGAGTGTAGTCTCTCTGTTGTGGATCCTTAAAAGTAGAGACACTGGGAATGTTTGGAGGAACGCATCTAAACTTCTTCCACATGTTATCGTCTGGTCCTGGTGAGGGGCGCCATGGTTACCTTGGAACTTTAACTTTAAACAGCTGGAGTATTTGGATTGTGAAATTGCATTGCACTGCCTAAATTCACTTAAGATGAAAGCCCTCGCTTGAACACGGCAGCTCTGTTTTCTGGCCTCCAGTCAAACAATAATTTGAACTTTTTGTTTGTTTATGAGAAATGAGCTTTGGAGACGGTCTGTTCGACTCCTTTCAGATGAGATTGTAAAGCTAATAAATGATCTTGCTCAGAAGAGCACCTAAACACTTCAATTAACATTTGCAAAAACGTGTGTTCTTTATCATGAGCCTAGAATTATTCATATATATGAATTTTCCATTCCAAATCTGTGTGATTTTTATTGCTCAGTCAATCTATGAGTATCTATAAGTCATCTATAAGAAGATGAGAATTTAACAATTTAACATACTGCAATATATTTAGAATTCCATCAGAGATTTTATAATGACTCTCCTTTTGGGACAATTTGGTTGTTTATTTTTTCATTAATTTACAAGATGTTTTGGATAAAAGCAACTGCTAAATTCCTAAAATTACATTTCTAGATTTTGCAAAATATTGCAGGTATAAACTAAATGACATGTATATAACAAAAAATGTAAAAAATAATATTTATTAATATTTACAGCTCAATTTTTAATGTTTTGAATAAAGAAAGCCAGTTGGCATAAGGACATAACTATGATATACCCTTTCCATTAGATTAATGCAAACAATTTTGGTTTATTTAATCTCTTAATTACAAAATATTTTTTTATGCCTGTTTTGATAAAAACCTAGCAAATATTTCAAATGTTGACGTCCAGTCTTGGTCCAAAATTAAAGTTGAAAAGATGTCATTTCTTTTCACTATCTTAATAATTCCTTGTGTTCCACCATTGCTTAACCAATGTCAGGTGAAGTTACCCCACCTGTTGGCATCATCCGAGTAAACAAAATATTGATAAACATAAATACCAATACAGTTAAACATGTTTTGTTTTGTTGTAATTCCAATCTTGTTTGCTGTATTGGGAGTCTAAATAACAGACAATCTTACATGTTAACATTTTTTTAACAAAGCAATGCAGGCTCATCTTCTAAATTACAACTACTCAGCCTCACCATTGAGTTTTATAGTTTGACATTGAATTATCGATGTTTGATGAAGTCTCATTTTGTTAGCATATCGCGAGATCTGCTTCTTATGTTTACAGCAGGCACCATTCGAGTGTTGTACAGCATACAAATTATATGAAGAGGTCTAGTAAAAAAAGTAAATTAAAAAACACATTTTAGAACATTTTAGATAATCAGACATGTCCCATAATCAATAATTGAGTCAAAATGAACTCAACTCCCCCCTTTTCTTCCTAGATGTAGCTTTGTTAACTAACTAACCACAACACAAGAACTTTATTTCAAAGGATTCCAACCTATCAACATAAATTGTAAAATATCAAGGATATATAGCGCACCGGACACATGAATTTTGATGACTCCTCATCTGCAGTGTGTATAAATTCAGATTTATACAGACTTCAGATGAATCTCTGCTAAGGTATACAAAAAGTTAGAGTAGGTATTTCTGTCACTTCACTGATTTTTTCTTGTCTTATCCATTTCCTTGTTTGAAATGAAATAGGAAATAATATGAAATTAAATCCAACATGAAGACAGTTTAGACAGAGTCTTAATCTGGCTGAAGGGCTCTTCTCCATGTCACAGGGGTTAGAACAGGTCAGTCAAGTTCTCTACTTGCTATAACCTGAAAGACTTTCAGAGCCCTCTTCCTCCACACAAACACAAGCAACAATACCTTCACACCTACTCCCCTCCCTAGAACCTCATTTAGATTTGAAAAAGGGGTAATAAGGGCCATTTGTTAGCAAGCTTCAACTTGGCTAGGAGAGGCTCAGAGAAGCCATGCTAATTTTTTCCTAATAGCGTTTAAAAAATGGAACCGTCAATCCAGCATTGTTTCTGAACGTTTGGATCTTTGATCTCTCCATTGTCCGTTGACGTCGTGACCATGTTTGCTGGGAAGGCATTTAATAATTTGTCAATTGTATGGAACTTTTTTTTTAATCATCTTTGACACTTTTGGCCCTTTTCCACTGCAAGACATCTCGGCACAGTTTGGTTCAGATCAGTTCAGTTTGGCTTGCTTGTTTTTCCATAGTCTTTAGTGTCGCATCAGAGGCAGTGTTTTGTATTATCCATTGAGTAATTTTGCACAACATAATAAAGACATAAGATCAGGAAATATCCGGAAAACAACAATGAATCCCTATTGTGTTTGCTTCCTAAATGATAAGTGTTTTCCAAGGTTTTCCACGACTATTTGAGGACAAGCGACTAAAAAGAAGTCTGCTCTATTTCGCAGAAGACTCAGTATTCAATGACGTAAGCAATGTAAACTCTCTGACCAATCAGCGCTCTCTTACGTCATGCTTGCTCACCCAATCAAGAGAATGGTGTCAGTTCAGAGTGATGGTGTTGGTTGAAGAACATCCTTGAAGCGAGATCCATGAATGGTGCCTGTTCCACGACCACAACGCAGTGGAAAAGCTGTTAAAACGGTGCCATGCAGTGGAACAGTGAAAACTGTAAATAAAACTGTTCGAAACTGTAAGCAAAGTGATTCAGTATAACACCCTAGAACTCCATTCTCTCTCATATTCTCTCGCTTTTGAGTGATTAAAATATTTTTAATATAAAGATTATTTTTTATTTAAAGTGCTTTTTGACATTTCAAACACGTTTTGGTCCCACTCAACAGCTGTTGTGTTTTCACACTATTCGCAGAGGCATTGCACACCACTCTTGGCTCTTTTAAGTCTACTAAAACCCTCGCAGGTAAGCTGTCTCAAAGTATGCCTCTACATCCAGCTGAGACGTCAGCAGCAAATTCCTATCTTTTGAAATTCAGCTCCCAGGCACGGCTAATATACTGGATGCCTTCTTATTGATTGAAGGGGGAGGGCTATTTGACTTAAGGTGGGTACAAATCCGCATGCAAGGGTGATGCCGGAGCTCCAATCAGCCTGATTGTGATGCTGTGAAGCTCTAGATGGCTCCTTATACCCTTCCCATCAATACCCAATGGGCTTTAATCAAGTCTCCAAGGAAGCAATCATTACTTTTCCAAATCAAACCTATGAAATCAATAATTTGGCAACCGTTTAAACGACAGTAAGCACAAACATGCACATCAGCTGAAGGTTAAGACGAATCGTGCACATACACACATCAGAAGAATCTTAAAAGCCACACTCGTCTGTTATTAGTGCTGTCATAATGGACAAAAACAGATGGGGGCATTGCAGCTGCATGTAAACAACTGCTCTTCCTTTGTGTCTGAAAAACGTAAATCTAAAAATGTCCCAATTGCTCTCAGCAGATGTAATTGGAGCTGTTTTTCAGGCTGTCAGCAGCGCAAGGTGTTTGTTGTTGTTGCTGCAGTAATTCGCGTTGTATCAGCCTCGCTCCCGACGTCTGAAAACATTAAAAACCACACCAGGCATCAGAGCTTATGGAATGGAGATTCATCCCTTTGAAAACATCACAGATCGCACATACCGTCACACATGCGGGTCCTCGCAGTGCATTAAAATGGAGATCATCACACATAGTCTTCAGGACTGGAGGGAACAAATATTTGTTTTCTCTCCCCTGAAGTGTCCTCTTTCACAATGGCCGTATTTACAATAATCTCCATGCGTGTGACCTGTGTGCAGAGAGGCATGCGAGCACTCTTTCTTTCTCGGAATCTTTAATTAAAGAGCTCTATTGGTGATAACGCTTTCTGGTTACTCTAGCATAACCATGTTCTTGATAACAATTCACAGGCTTCATTTGCATTACAATTTCAGGCTGTGGTTTGCTTTGGCAGGAAGCTGGTTGATATTCATGAGCGTTTCTTCTGGACATGAGAGGCAGATTTCTCGCTATGGAATAACAGCGGAGCTCTGGGGCTAACTGTGCCCAACTGTTGGTGTCATGCCATCATAATCAGTGTTCTCCTCAGTTCTACGGTTGCTAAGATTTAGGAAGGAATTGAAAAGCCAATGCTTTTGCAGTTTTAATGCATGACATTCATTTTCGAGTTTGTTTCTTTTTTACCAGATTATTCAGGGTTTATTTATATATATATATATGGTGGATGGTGGATCAGATCATCTGGTTGGATCTGATGTTTCTTATTTTCCTTTTGAAAGAGAATCTTTATGGTGTTCCGTCATGAGAGTTACAAGCACACCATGTCCATTTGTCCAGCATTTGGTACCTTTGGCACAGGCAGGTACCGAGATGAATATTGTTTTGTGCTTTGTGACTGTTGATGCAACTACACAATGATCAAATCCATAGGCACCAACCGGAGATCAAACAACTGACTGAGCAATGCCCACGAAAAAGAGTTTCGCATTACCAAATCGGATTAATTTTTCACAAGGAGAATGACCAACGAAAACTGCCATTTTTGATAACGTGAGTAGGGTGTAAAAGAGCCGCTTGTTGGTGCTCATCTTACATTTTTATAATGTCTTCATGCAGGAATCAGGAAAGCAAAACCACAAATAATCTCTTTTTTCCGCCTTTTTTTCAAACAACTCCCTGTTATCAGCCAGCAAAAGAAAAAATCGCTCCGCATCCATGATTTATTCTTTGATTTCTCGGTTCTCTGTCATCTTTTTCTTCTTTCCTGTTTCCCTGTGCATCTGTTGTATCGCAAACACCATCGTCACCAGTTTTTTTAACAATCAAGCTTACCCTCCTTGTGGTGGGTGTCATTAACCATTGTTTGGATATGTTTCAAGTCAGCCGAACTTGACATGATTCTATAACCATTGACATTTTTAATATAGAAACAAACGTTGATCTAGATTGGGTAGGTCTGAAAGAGTTAATTTTCTTTATCTACTATGGTAGTAACTGGATTTTTTTTATATAGGTTAGATGGCAAGCAAAGCAGAATATTCCCAATCCTCACCATCCATCATCTGGTTTAAAAGGTAAGATACCTGTCTTAAATTGGCTCTGTGATGAGCCATTTAACAGACATCCTCGAGTTAGACAACAAAAATCATGGTTCTCAAGGTCTGTGCTTCCCAGAAAACCCTCCACATTTCCCTTAGTGCTTTGTGCGAACATGTGGAGATTAGGTATAATGAATGTTGCTCTTTCGGTTTATGCCATTTCTAAATAGCACTCTCATGATTATTTTCCTTTTAGATTTCAGCAAATCAATCAATTACTCTCATACTGGCTGTTCAGAATGCTCAAGGTATTTCTTCTTTCGGTTATTATGAGGATGTATACCTTTCCTTCTCTGCCCTTTCAAACCTCCACAAACATGTTGCTTGTTTCTTTCCTCCAAAGAGCGGGATTAGAAAAATAACAGTACATAATCCTACTCTCGGGTACATGTAATAGCTCCATAATGTCATGTGCAGAGAATCCTCACCAGGTTTGGAGCTTGCAGGTCTCATCAGTGCTGCTGTAGTTGTTCTCTGAGGACACAAGTTTATTCTTTTATAGACGGTCTCTGGAGCTCAGTTTGGACCCAGGACCTTATGAAGAAGTGCAGGATGTTTAATCTTTTCTGCAGGATGCCAGTGACTGAAGGATGACTGTAGACTAGTAAAAAAGTGTTTTAAGAGGAATGTTATATACACTGCATGGGTCCTGTGTTGCAAATGCATGATTGATTCCATAAATTATTAAACATTTTTTTTACCTAAATTGAAGTAACCAATCCTTACATTTGTAGTTAAAAAGATAAAATTCATGTATTCTGGGAAAAAAAATATATATGATTTTAGAAATTTATATTTTCTTTTAAAATAAATAAATAAATAAATACTCAAACACCAATGTATGATTTTTTATCAAAAGAAACAAAATATTTCCAAGGGTTTTTCCCATAAGGGTTTTAATTATATTAAAAATGTCTTTATTTTGTGTGAATGATTATGTTGCTTTGAGCATTAAAATTGGGATTGAAACTAATTGAGGGCTGCTAGTAGGTACAATGGACTGATAGGATTGCATTTTTTGTTAAAATTTAGATTCTAGAATGTTATTTACCAACCACAAAAGTACAATAAACTACAGGGGGGTATTCCAGAAAGCAGGTTATGTGACATACCTGGGTATGTTTAAGGATAAGTTCGTGGATAACCTCAACTTTCGGTTCCAAAAACGGAGGTAACTTTCTGGGTATGTATGTAACCATAGCAACTGACTCTCTGAAGATAACCTGCTCGGGAGCAGGTTATGTTTCAGTGTAACTTCGTTTCAGAAGGTTGGTGAGCATGGCGTGCCCTTTTGATGAGGATCCTGTGGACGTAGAAGCACAAATTATACAAGGTTTTTTTTTCGTCGGGAGAGGGTTATAAGACCGCGTATTGATGTGTTTGCATACCCTAATGAATATTTGAAAGAGCGTTATCGTTTTTCAAAAGATTCGTTAGTTTATTTAACACGTCTTTTAAAACCGCATATCGCGAATGTGACAAACCGCGGTTCTGCGCTTAGACATTCTGTGCATAGCACTTAGGTTTTTTGCGTCTGGACATTTTTTGTACAGTGTGGGCGATTCAGAGCATGTGGGAAAGGCAACTGTGTGTAGAGCCGTTCGTACAGTATGTCTGGCACTTAAACAGTTCTTACCCACGTTTGTACAGTTCCCTGGCCATAAACCTCTGCTTGTTATTAAAGACGAATTCCACAGAGTGGCAGGTTTGTCCTTTGTAGTAAAATCTATGACGCATATTTAATATTTAGTCATATTATGTATATCTATACATGTATTAATTATTTTCGTAGTGATATAACATATTCAAAAGGCTGTATAAGTCATACTTCATTATTTTGTATTATAATAAAACGGGAGCCAATACCAAATTTGTAATTTAATACACTCACGCATTTACTCTGTCCGTTATTTTTTGCCAAGCCAACTCTCTTGCTTTAGCTGATGCAGCTGTATTGTTTCTTTTTAATATTATTGGCTTAAACTCCTCATAAGCATGCATTAAAACCTCCAACTCCGCCTCTGTGAAATACGCCGCTCTCTTTTTTTCGCTTTGACTTTCCATGGTGACTCGTGAAATCGGCGATCCATTGAAAATGTCTTTATATATGCACCGTGCACGCGCATTAACTCTGGGTAACCAGTTGGAGGTTGATTAAACTAACTCTTCTCAGGTGTTTTGGAACCGACATACTCATGGTATGCCTGTTTAGGGTAAATCAACCCAGAGGTTATGATTTATCATATGGTAAGTTAACCAAGCTTTCTGGAATACCCCCCTGAATTATTATTATTATTATTTTTTTTTTTTTCAAATATAATTATTAAAAGCATCTGCATCAACTGATGATGCCACATCTATCCGGATAATTCTGAATTTCAAATGAATTCTATAGTTAAAAAAAACATTGATTATTCTTTTAAATGGTTTATCATTTATATGGCTCCTGGCTAATAATGGCTGTGTGTGTGAAGGGTGAATATTTTCATTACCTTTGTACGTTATTGATTTTGTCTATGCAAACATATGAAAATGCCTGAGCAACACTTTGTGTGTGAATACTAATGCAGTCATGTGACTCATACACACATTCCCAGGCAGGTCATCGGGAGGACACCTTGCAGCATATGTAAATGAGATGGAAAAGCGAGAGAATTGTGTCTTCCTTTCTGATGTAAGTATATATTGGCTTTGTGTCCCACTTTGGTGGCACCCGTATTGCGGTGTCTTCATTTTAGAGCTCTAAATCCTCGTATTTACTTTGCAGATTTAGGTGAGGTACAATGTCTGTGGCCAAATCCCTGTTTTAATGAAAAATTTGATAGCTTAATCCCCCTACTTTGATCTTCCAGATATTGACTACCAGTGTAGACATGTGTAAGTAAACACAACATGCTTGAATTAAGATGATTTCACCAGTTTTCACTGCCCTAGGTAGGAGGCTGGCTTACTTAGTAAAAATGTAGCCATTTACTCTTCAAGCTTTGGAGAGCATTAAACGAAACAATGAAGTCTCCACTTCATGGCTTTACAGTATTTTCCTCAGTTCCAGTGTTGTGTGTTTTTACCCCCCAGGAAAAAAAGACAAGCTAATAAACCATGTACACTGTCAGTAAGCGGGGGAATGGATACTGAGGTACATACTCAAGTACACAGCTCACATAACAGTGCTTTATACCTTTAGTGGATCACATTATTTTTCCTCCTCACCAGCTCTCTTCAGGTTGCACTTTAGGTCAACACTTGATGTTTTATCTTTTTTATTTTTTTGCTCCTCTTCGTGTTTTCCCGTCAAAACAAAAGCAAACCCCAAAAACGGAGGCGTGGCTAGTGCTGTTGATTAATTAATCTGCTAAAACAAATTTTTACAACCTTTCAGTTCTGCCGTAGGGGTGTTCTTTGGCATTACGGATGCATAAATCAGGCAATTTGATGATTGCAGGCGCCCCAGCTAATGTTATTTCCCTGAAACAGATAACAATAATAATATGCATCTCATCTAGAGCTCATAAATATTGTGCTCAATCTCAGCAGAAAGGCTTCATATGCATAAAAGAGCACTTAAAAGATGTGTGTGGATGGGGCTGGTGAGCGGAAAGCTTTTTGTTGAGAGATGAGGGTTCAACGTGGTGACCCAGCTGCTGCCTAGCTGTGCATATAAAAACAGTAGCTGGCATTAATATCTCCCCTAATGACCTTGCAAAATGAGAGACCATTACAGTGATGATGCCACCAGCAGCTTTGTGAAGGCCTTGATGTATTCTTGCGCTCACGTAGGCATAATCAGAAAGTTACATTCCTTGTATTCTCAGTAAACAAGCAAATACGTGTTTTTTTGTCCTGCATTTCCATTCAGAGTAAGGGATGTGTAGGTTGAAGTAATTCTTCAGTTCAAGGACACTTTGGCGCCACGCTTGTCGAATGAAAAGGGATACATCTGCACTTGCATATGTATTAGCCATTTCCAGAATTCCCCATGCTGGTCTCCTGCATGAATGACATTGTACTGGGGAGGACACACGATATGTAAAGTGGTTACATGTACTGCTGAGAACGCAATATTAACATGTTTTTGGAATGCTGCATCGCCTCGATTGCTCTCTCATTATCTGTAGTTATTATAATGACTCCTCTGTCTGCGTCTTATTCCCTGCTACTATAAATAAGCAATTTACGTTCACATGGCAACCATTTATCTCTCACAGCACAGCAGTATGGCATTCAAAATGATCACACAGGTTCTAAATAGTGGAGTAAAAAAAACATTTATTACATTTTTGACCAATACAGCAAAATTAAAGTGCAGTCACCATGCAGAATACAAATGATCACAGCGGCTCGTTCCCATAAGACCTACCTTTGAACTGTAGAATTCAGTATTAAAAAGCAAAACACACACAAAGTACCGCAGCTTTGATTCACCTGATTACAAATTTTAATATCCAGGTTGTGTTAAGGAAGATAAATCGCCATCCCAGGACAGTCAGCGCAGACACGGTCTATTACAATATCAGCTTGTGTCCACGTCTCGTCTAATTAGATTCTCAAAAGGACGCCGGATCAATCAATAATTTTAATTTCGCCGCTCTACCTTTCATCACATATTCGACGTTTGTCTTTGGAAAACAAAAGGCAGTCGTTTATTGTGAACGAGCGCAGGCATCCGCAGACGAGCTCGCAGACCATCGGTTACAGACTCTGTGCTGTAGAGACGCGCCGCTCTAATTAACATGCAGATATGCATCACCTCATTGGCAATTCAAATGGAGCTCTCCTGTAACATAGCTCAAAATTGTTCTACTTCAAGGATTGCGTTTGATTTGCCAAACCCCTAGGGCATCCAATAATGTCTCCCTTTATCCAGCCCATCAGGCGTTAACTCAACAATCTGCTCTGACTCTACTCCTCCAACAGCTTGCTTGCCTCAAAAGCTGCCTGGTTACTCTGAGAAGGGCTTTATCCTCCCGACACTGCTTTCTCATGGCATCCCACGCCGGCTCTGCGGAAGAATTCATTTCCATGGCACACGGGCAGGCGGGCAGACGCGTGTCTGTCTACTCAGCACATTATTAGCATGCAGCGCATATCCACAGTCATGAATGCCAGCCTCCCATTATGCTGCGCTTTGGTCCCTCCCCACGCTCCTGTTTGCGGAAGTTCTGATTGTTTGCGAATGGAGCACACGTGAGCATCACGCTCACCCCATGGCAGGGGGCCCAGTCGAGCAACAAGTGGCAGAATCTGTTGTGTGCAGTTATTCAGCATTTTCCCAGGCAGCTGAGCTGGCATGGCGCCAGATCTGCCATCTGCTTCCTTCACACGTGCTTTCCCTTCCTGCCAATTTGCTCATGACATACACAAATTCCATCCTCATTTGCATGTCAGAAACGGGTGGCACATATTGTCGACCCCTCCCACCAACTGTAAGGGTTTCCAAGAGCCAGATGGCAGTTTGCCCAGTCCAAACTGATGTCATTTGCATACAAACCATGGGAAATCATGAAAAAATCGTCCGGAAAAGTCCTGGTTTTTGTGTTGTCCTTCATTGACGAGATTGGGCTCACATGGGAAGACCAGCTTTGTTTTGCTGTCCGGTTGCTGTGCCAGCCACTGAGCTCCTTTGCTCGCTACAGCCGTCTCTTCTCACTTCCAGAAGCTCTGCCACCTAGCCAGCCTCCTCCCTGCTTCCAGCCAACTGTGTCTGCCTTCTGCTTGCCTGAGAGAAGGAGGGAATGCTGTGGGATGTAATGCGCACGAGCCGTTTGAAGCTGCGGAAAAGTGAATAATCAATTAAGTATTGATTTCTTGTAAGATTTTGTAAATTTCAAGGCAAGACAAAGAGGATAGCTTAAGGGAAGAGCAGCAGGGACTTGGTGTAAATTAGCCAACAAACAGCGAAAGAGCACAGCGGAATAAACTAACGGCTCATCAGGATCAGTCTCTCGTTGTTCCTGATGGAATTAATGCTAGTTTGATGCTCGCTCTTTAAATGAGGAAGGCTGGCGAACGAGACCTTAACCTAGTCGTGCAGAGCCGGGCTAATTACGCTTCTCTGCATAAAGGAGCTCATTTGAATGTGGCTATGCAAATTGCGCCGAGCTCATTTTTATGGATCAGAAAGCCAAGCATGCCAGGAAGAATTAAAGGCTATTATGCGAGCGGAGCAGTTTATTTCCCCCTCCTTTGCATACGGGAAAATACTCTTGAAAATGAAAGAGACGTTGGAGTGTCTTCATAACTCAACACACAAAAGATCACACAAGGGACCTTGAAAGGATTCTTCCCTTGCTCTTGTTTAAGATGTGGGCAAAACATGATCAAATATGCCCATTACAAACGATCCTTGGATTCTGATGGCGTCCTTTCCGATTGATAATTATCATCGCTGGCACATGGCGGCGTGGATGAGGAAAAAAAAAAAAACGAGAGGGAAACGTTAGCCGCTAATGACATTCAGCATGCAGAACATGTCATCTGCATGATGACAACTGGCATTTTTAATGAAGCCTTCGTTTTCTCTCCCTCGTTCCAGAATACCTGTGTGGATTGGGAAGCGGACGAAAGTTGTGTTTAGTCCGCTAACGATTACTCCTGTGCCACCCTGTTGAAATATGCAAAGACAAGAAAAAACAGTCTCGAAGGCAGCCGATGGCAATTAATAGGCTGGTGCGCATGAATCAATACTGGATGTAGCCTTGTTTCCCCTCATCTATACTTCCAGAGAAGCTCTTCAGGAACCTCCGTGCCCGTCCTTCATCGGCTGTAGTCTGTGTGTTTGTGGTCTCTCCTGCCTCTCCATCCTCCACAGCCCGGCGCGTGCCTCTGTTTTGCATATATGCATACGCTGTGTGGCGCTGGAATGAAGGGGGCATGCTAAACAAGCAAATTTACATGTCTATGCATAATGGCAGGGGGCGCAGAGGAGGGCGCACGCTGGCAGGGCTGCGGGAGGAGGGGTGAAGTACAAGAGTATGTGATGCAGGGAACACCTGCACTGAAGGATCTTGGAGGATCTTGTAGAGGAACATTATGACATGCCCATGACAGCACCCCCTCCATTAACGCCTCCTTCTCGTGGGAATGTACCAGGAGGTGTGGCATGACTGCGTCTCCCCGCCTTGCCCACGTGGAAATGCACCTCACTGGCACAGATTGGACAGCTCTGCTGCATGTGGCACTGACGGTCCTGTGGGAAACCCTCATTCATGTTTTTTTTCTTTTCTCACGGGTCTTGGCCGGATGGTTACAGGGTTCATGAATGGCCATTTTTTTGTACAAGTTCTTTGAAAAATAATTAAGAGGGAATGCTTTTGTCTGTGTGATTATATTAGGAATTTGGTGGTTTTGTGTTTGGTAATAAGACTAAATCAATATTTTGATGCTCGTTTAGTAGAAAAAAAAGTTTCACTAAACAGTGAAAGAATTATAAGGAGGTTCAAAAAGCATCTTGCCTTGCACAATGTGGTTTAATGTTTTACCACATATATTGTTTTCCAAAGCGTGTGATCTTTGTTAGCATCATGCTACATGCAGTAAGTGTGTGTTACTGCCACCCAGCTGTTTGTTACCCACTATTATCGGGACACAGATCATATTTGTGGCTAATGAAATGCAGACTTCAATCTACGGCTCTTGAGATCACCTCTGTAATTCAATCAGTCTTATGTTCAAATGAAAGTCATTTAAAGGACAAAGCTAAGCATTAATGATGAGGTCATTTACGACAGACTCATTTAAACACTATTATACACAATTTCCTGTAACAAATCTCATTCCCAAGAAACATTACGCTGGAAATAATAAACTAGCTGACTGCCATTTAATACAATTAGTGTAACATAATGCAATTACAAGCCTTAAATTGAAGCGATCGCTGCAATGCTGGGCTCTGTCTAAATGAGAGAATATTAAAGTCAGTGGCGGTATGACGTCTTTTGTAATAGCCATGTCTTGGGTGCAATATGACAGCAGAAATATAATGTTTCATAACTGACAGTCTCTGGGTTTGTTTTGCCCGAGGTCGCATGAGGCGAACAATAAAGACTAATTTGATTGATGGAAAATTGGAGTGGCCCATCCAACATGTTTCACCCGAGGCCTCGCAGTAGCATGTACACTGCTTGATGATGTTGCACGTTCTCTGAAAGTCCATTTGTTTTCTTCGGATCTGTTGCTGTGTCTGGCACTGGGGTTCGTCTTTGATATGAGACTTTAATTGTGAGGCACGAACGCATATTAGAGGAGTAATTGAATAGAGTTGACGAAACAAAAAAGGAGAAAGCCAAAGATGGATTGAACAAGGGCTCTTTCTTTTATCACGGTGCCCAGGGATCTTTTACACTCCCCCTTTTATTTCTCTCCCTCTCTCTTTCTCTCCCAGGTCTTAGCTTCTTGACTCTTCCTCTGTGTCAGTCATGACATCAGCAGCAGTAAAAGGAGTTTCTGGTGATAAACTGATGACAAATGGATCCGGACTCTGATCTTTCCTATCAATCAAACGAGTTTAGTAATAGAAGAGACTGCAGGTTTCTATGGGAAAAAGGCTCCACCCAAACAAAGGCACTTTTCTTGCCAGTAAATATGTTTTTCATTTGTAGAGGGACTTCAATGAATGATTATGAAAGAAATGTTGAACTCATCATCTGGTATTAGCATTACATGGAGAACTTTCTCTAGAATTTTGTCATTTTATCATTTGCAATATTTAATTTTGTAAATGTACTGAAATGCTTGAAAGAACACTGCTCTTTTTTTAACATAAGCTCCAGGGGCATTGCTAGACACAAGCCCTTGAATCCCAGTTGCATGTGAAAACAAAAATCTGATATAAAGGAAACTCATTAGTAATGTCAGTTTGGGCGCATACCTGTCCACTTATAGTATTGCTTTAGTCTTTTTCACATCTCACCTCAAACTCATTCAGATGTGGTGATTTTTTTTCACGTAAGATCGAACTGAAGCACCAGCACTGCCGCCTCCTCTCACGTGAACCTGCTTGAAGTACCTTTCAAACGTTACCATGTAGAACAGGTTTATACATTTCTTTTTCAATATTCATATTTCAATTCAGACTAAAAATTCTGAGTGCATCCTGTAGCTCTCTAGTGCATCTAGAACACTCGAGCTACTTTCACCAAACTTTGCCAAGACATCCAAACTGGTCTGACTCGGGTTGCTATATATTTTCAGGCAGGTACCACTAAAGTAATTCTGAAAAATCACTGAGAATGCTCGGAAATATTCCACTGTCTTGACATGTCAAGTAACGCAAACTTGTGATCTGTCTGTGCAAGATCATACCAAGAACATGCTCCATAGCAACCAAAACTTTTGAGAGGGATAAAGACATTTGGGTTGCTATGTTTAACTTATAGTGACAAAGGGAACAATGTATTTTATCACTGACCCCTCCGTAGCAACCTTACTGCTTACCATAGCAACCGTTTTGGCATAGCACTATCTCAGGAAAATTGTAGAGATACGGGGGTTGGTTTATTATATCTCATATTGACATGGGGAACTTTGTTTGTATGATATCAATTATTACTCCATAACAAACATACCTTGGCAACCATTCAAATTTTTCTAATAAAAATACTTTTAAATGTTACTTTTACAAGCCAATATCAAAGTTTTTGTGTGTGCAAACTTTAGCTATCTACCTTTAATGTTGACTTTTGAGATAAAGTAATTTGTAAACAGATCTTGAGATTGTAGTGATATAAGTTATTCTCGTAGTATTATTTCAAAATACCTTCAATGTTTTACAAACCTGAGATCTTTATAGAAACCTTAGCACTTTTGTTTTCTAAAGTATTATTAGAAATATCACACCTGATTACAGACACAGTAAAAAGTAGCATTAAATGGATCTTTTAGCCTCCTAAGGCCACTGTGGAGGTGATTGGAGCTGCTAAGTTTTTCCACTCCATTCTTGATTGGTTGAAAAGTGGAGCGTGCATGTCATACTCTCCTTAACCTGCCTTCATTCTACTTCCTGCTGCAACCATTGACTTAGTTCTATCAACATGATCCTTTGTGTCTATTGTAAACATAGCCTCAATAAATAGAGAACAAGACGTGCATTATTCAGCACGGATCTCTCCGGCATGTTAATCATGTCTCCTTTCAAAACAGGCTCTTATCAATTTATGTTGGTATTGACACTATTGTGTTCACTGAAAAATTAAATATTTGTTTTAATGTTTTATCTTGTGCTTTGAGGGAAATTCGCTTTTTATAGTCTCCATTGTAATTAATTTTACATGTTCTGTTCTAGACAATTTAACTATCTACTATAAATCACAGATTTTTAGATTAGACTCTCTTTATTGTGATCTATTACATGCATCTCCACAGCAAGACGGTAGGCTCGCTTACAGAAGCTGAAGTGACGTGTTTATTATGCAGACAGTATAATCCACAATTATGCATTGATTATTGTACTTCATAAATTGAACAAAGCAGGGGTAATTAGTCTCTGTCAGCATGAAAAGACAAAGGCAGATTGAAGTCGGTTAATTGTAATTCGATAGTCCTTCATTAGAAGAAGAGAAAGCAATATGTATTCATAATTAAGTAAAGATTTAATAAATTAGAGAGAAGAAGACAGCTTGAGTCTACTTACTAAAAGATTGTGGTACACGTATACTTTTGTACTGTACACTGGAAAAGAGGAACCTCTACATTTTAAGGCAACCAACATTTTGGACATTTGTTTCAGGGGAAAAAATTGAATGTTTATGGCTGTCTTTAGATCAAATTAAAGTTAGTGTGCACAAGTTTTGGCGCTTTTCTGTGTTGCGGTGTGAGGGCATCAATGTGTTTTGCTTACAATTGGACTTTAAAAAAACATTTTTAAAATTACTTTTTAGCCCATTTAACATATATGAACCATTTAATAATTTACATTTATCAGTGCAACAGGTTAAAAAATATATATATTTTTGTAGTCTATGATGCGGAATTGACTTTAATCTGGATTTCTTTTAGTATTTCTTCATTTTAGATGGCAGAGACTCTGTCAGATCAAAGGAGAGGAGAGCTGATGTTAAAGGTGTATTTCTATCCCATGTACATCTCTCTGTCAGCTTCTGCACTCTCCTCTAAGATGACTTTGGCATTGGCTTTATTTCTACTTAATATAGTGCGAACCTACCAAGACGCATATTTCAGTTTGATGAGGGCCAGAAAATACAGGTCTGATCTTTCACACAAAAGCAATGTCATTACAGATGTGGCACATTATTCTAAAAGTGGCGAGCCGTGTGATCGGGAGATGCAAGATAAGGCAAAGAGAAAATATCAGAAGTGTTGAGTGAGCACTAGAATTCGTCACGGACTGATAAAATGTTGAGCAGAAAATCTCCAGCATGTGCCAACATTACTTTTTTGTTCCTTCTCTGTCTCCTTTCTGACTTTTAAGCTTTATCTGAGACACAATGGATGCAGGAATTTTATCTAAACAGTCAAAGTGTGGCAGGATCTAGCTGCTTTCTGAAGGCTGACCTTGAAGGAGGTATTTCCACCCAGAAGCAATGGCCTCTTTTGAGTAAGTTCCTCTTCTAAATCCTGCAGCATGAAGATGAAGATCAACAGTAAATGTATAAAAAAGCTCAAAGAGAACAATCGAAGAGAACAGTCGTATTTATGATGATGCCTCACTTTTGTCATCTTTTCAGTTCTATTTCTGCCTTTCCTTTTTTTAATTGTCCTTGCATTGATTTTTTTGAGATTTGCTGGGATGTATCTCATAATTTATCTAAACATTGGCAAGTGAAGTCATGCCCCTGAGTTCAGTGGTTGAGTTGTTAGTTGCATTAAAATGCCCCCTCTCCCTTTTATTAAAGAAAAAAATTGTTTTTGTATACTTTGCTGAAATAAAAGCATTTTATTTCAACTTTATGCACTTCATCTTTAATGAGAATTGATGCAGAGAAGAACTGAAATGGGATTTTCCTTATTATGAACACAGGAAGTGCAGGCTAAGCAAATTCTGAAAATCTGATGGTCACTCATTACGTTACAGTCTTTAATTTATTGACTACCAAAGAGATGAATGGATGTTGGATGTAATGAAGTGATCAAGTTTATTGTGTGCACATAAGTTATTGTCATGGAGTGAATTTTATTTGGAATGACTAGGAGGATTCCAAGACTTTTTGATTAAAACTCATATTTCTGTCAACATTTTCTTGACAACAATGTGTTTAAAGGGCTTTGATATCTTTTCATATATAGCAGTTTACTTAAAAAAAGACTTGTTAACTGGCATCATGCATATCTAAATATTAACGTTTCCATTTGCTTAAGTCTACATTTAAATTTTTTTTTCTAGTATTAAAATGCTTTTTGTAATTACTGTAAGTATTGAGTTTATTCAGCATTTTCACTTAAATCAATGAAAACAATGAAATTGAATGAAAAAAGGTGTAGAAACCTTTTTTTAACGTTGTCGTCCTCTAATACTACTACTACTATATAATAATAATAATAATAATAATAATAATAATAATAATAATAATAATAATAATAATAATAATAATAATAATATGAAGAAGATTGGATGTTTTGTAATGCAGTCGATGTTATGGGTTTTAAAAATACTGACGTTATGGTTTGATTCGAAGGTGAAATTCAACAAGAAAAGCAGCACATTTTGGAGTCACATTTGCAAATCGTGATTGTTGATGTTTTCTTGCACTTTCTTTCATGCCAAGTTTGACTAAAACTTTCTGGTCCATCAATAAAGGCCATAAAACAAACCATTATTACCATTTTTTTATGGTTATTTTTCATCAAAATGATTTGTTGGTAATGCTGTGCATTCACTGTTTCTGGGTCAGTGCTAGTGTAGTAGACTTTCTGCACAAGTTGTTTGTACCTTCACTATTAGAATGCTAGCTCAAACGTTAATGCTGGCCACTGTTTTTTTCTCTAATCAGATCATTTTCTCTACTTTATGAAGTTGTCGACCAATCAGAGCAGTGAAAGATTCATGCAAGAGTTTCAGTAATCTGAAACGGACTGTTTGAAAATTGTCTAAATGCAATAATTTTGCATTTGCAAATTTCTGATACAAGTGTCCAAATTGGAGTCATTGTCAACTGATATCTGCTGTTTTGTTCTTTTGCTTTTTATTCTCAGACTTCATGAAAGCTTTATGGTGCATGTTATTGGATGCTTAACTTGAGATGTCATTTTGGGGACTGAATAGATGCAGTTTCAATTGGTGGCCCAGGTGTTTTAGACACATGTCAGTCCAAATAAACTGACAGGAAGTTTAATGCGGTGAAGGAAGGATAAACAGATGAATAAATAGAAGTAGAAAGCATTGCAGTGAGGCTGGACAAGGCCAGTGAGGTTCGGTCTACCGGAGAAGTGAAATTAACAGGGAGTGGCAAGATCTTCATGCACAGAAAGATAGAGGTCAGCTGGAGCTAGGCTTCTGCCTCCTGGACCCTGACTCTCTGCTTGTGACAGTTATTGGAAGCTGTATTTATGTGAAGCAGAGATAAAAGCTTCCCGCCTTCATTGTTTTTTTTTTTCTTCTTTTTCTTTATGAAAGTATTACCACTTTAAAACATTCATAACATCTATTAATTTCAACCCAATGGGTTTTAGGTGTGAGTCAGCCCTGCTTACCCATGGGTGAACAATCTGGTGAACAAAAGGGTCTAAATCTCCATATTGTTTAGATTAAACATTTTTTCATGGATATGACCCAAAAACATTTTATTCATATTCATTTTTATAAATAAGATTTTTTTGAGAATAATCTGCTAAAACACAGTTTTACTGGTTATTTAAACCCATCAGTGGCAATATCACAGCATTCATTGCTGGCCATTTAATTAGTCATGACATTAATGAGCTTTTCTGAGTAAATATTCCACTGGTACTTGGTTTATTTATACCAACACTTGACATCAACATGTGCTCGACAGCTTGATGGCCATTAGACTTGAGTTCTGGATGTTTCTGTAGCTCACAGCTGTGGTTGTTGGAGATCTACCGATGACTGATGGAGTCAGAATTAGATCCTTTAATTTGGTGACCCAGAGGAACCAACATCTGGAAGTTTTATTTCACTATGATTTCAGACTCTCAGGCCATGAGAATGGATGCTTTTTAGCCACAAATCGGACAGATGCAATAACATTAGGCTAAACGAAATACGTGTTAATTTTTTAAGACTGGCTTTTCCGAAGCAATTTAGATTTGCTCTGTTTGTTGATACTCTTTTAAATGTGACAACTCTGACATATGTTTCCACCACAGATGGATGAATGTGTTTTTTTTGTCTTGCTCCCCTGAAATGGTTTCATCTAGACAGGTGCTTCCTGTTCTACCCTGACATGAAATTAAACACAAGTCCAGATGTGCTGCCTGTAGACCGTCCATAAGCGCTGCTCTGGGTATTTAATCAAAGAGTAGAAAAGGAGACGGCTGTAAAGCGCCTGCTCATGAAAGAGAAATATGTGTTGTACTAGAATGAGTCCATGCTTGGAAAGTCAACTTTCTCTGAACCCTACGCACTTTTGTTTGACACCAGACAATAAACAGAACCGCTGGTGTGTTTAAAATGAATTTGTGAGGGTGTTCTAGGCTGTTCTTTGTATCTATGTCAGTTTTCCCCTTTAGCTTGGTCAGATTAATGGCATTAATGCTTTTAATGTTTTTATACATTAGTATCTAAAGCCACAGCCTTTCAACTTACAAAAAAAACAAAACAAAGAAAGACTAATTTTCTTTTTTTAAATTTCCATAAAGCTAATTCAATCTACCATCTACCAAAATCAGACAACTAAATATTTCAGACAATCTAAAGTAGCTTTGAAGGTTGTTCATTTAAATCCAAATGAAAGATTCTTGCAAACATTTTGGGCCCAAAATTTTCTTTACAAAGACATTTGAGTGGCTCTCCAAATGTAAAAATCAAACGCTCTCATACAAATCAAACTAGACCCCAGTCTTCTTTGCTTTGTAGTCTCAAAACTTTTTAAATAACATTTTTTCCAATGATGGGTTGTTATATAAACAGTTTCAAGAGTTGGTTAAAAATAGTGTGACTGGAGATCAAAAGGTCACCAGATCAATCCCCAGCTCTACTAGGAGTCGAAGGTGGGATGAGTGTTGAAACTCTCTCCCACCTGTGACAACCATTACTGTGGTGGCCTTTAGCAAGTCACCAGTTCCCCACATCTTCCGGGTGCCGCAGCTATGGCTGCCCACTGTTCCCTGTGTGTATTCACGGTGTGTTTATTCACTGCTGTGTGTGTGCACTTGGATGGGTTAAATGCAGAGCACAAATTCCTTGTATGAGTCACACCATATTTGGTCCTAGTGTCCTACTTTCACTTCATATTTTGATGCATATTGTATCGTGGTCATAATATCGAGTTATGTATTGAGGGAGGGGAGGATTATACCTGTTGCATATAATAACTAATGGGCTATGAATATATTATACACGGGTGGGTGTTGAATATCCCGTTTATGCCAGGGTCATTTGCCAACACAAAAATGTTTCATTTATTGTTGGTAAATATGGCTGTAATAAATTAATGGAATTACATTTATTTTGCTCAGTTAACATTAGCTCACAAAAATGTACATTTTTAACAGTTACTTTGTGTCCGATATGTTTAATTTATATTGTGTAATTTTGTTATTAGCATATAGCTAGAACATGTAGGAAAACAATGTTAACGTTTGAGTTAAGCACAAGACACTATCGACTTTTATGTTCAAGACCATAAAAATATAATATGAATACGGTTTATTGACATGAAGCAGCTGATACTTCTAAGTCTGAGGGTGGGGCGCTATGTAGGAATGCACTTTATTTCCTCCCACGTTTGTGAAAGGGGGTGATGTCGGTTGTTGTTGAGCTTGAAATTCTGACTCTTAGCGTCCAATGAGCGCCTGTCTTATTAAAGCATTATGTTAAGAGATGCTGCATCTGTCCAAATCCACAAATCCAGTCCAATTTCCAGTCCACAGTCTGATTGGGGATTTTTGATTATGTATGCCAGGGGCGTGTGGGCTAAGGCGGTGTTTAGTCAGTGTTCCCCGCAGCATAGCGCGGTAACTACCTGTGCGGTTAATCGAAATTAATCAACACCTGCCAGCCAATCAGAATCGAGTATTTAGACAACAGAAAGTGGTCATGACTGCCTGAGCAATTAATAAAAAAAAATCAAGTATTTATAACATGTTTTTTTGACATTCTATACACAGGCTGGACATTCTACATAGCGTCAGATTGCACACTTTTTAATATATGCGTTGTATAACTAATATTAAAACATCTTTAAATCTTCAATCATTGATTTTGGAGGTTCAGTATCAGCTGATCACAACCACCCGAAACAATAAAAACTTTGAGACCAAATGTTCTTTTATGAAAAATAAATAAATAAATAAAAACATCCAAACAATGAACAAATCATTTTCATTTCCTGGTATTTCTGAGTGAATTCAGCCCCCAATGTGGCTGATTCTCTGTTGGTTTAATGTGTAACAGAGGCCTTGAGATTTCCTTGAACATCCAGCAGGATAATAAAGCTCCAAAAGGTCATCCATGATTGATGCTTTGTTTGCTTCTGTCATTTTCCATTACCAGCCTCTGATGCTCTCAAATGAAATTGTCATATTCAGTGGTATATACAATTTTCTGCCTGAATGACATTTGCCCTGTTTGTTTTTGAATTGTGCAAAATTTAACCAGGAGCAAAGACACCCATGTCTGAATAGTTCTTCTTCCTAATCGTCATTGTTCATTTAGATTACTTGCATTAAAAATGTGAATGATCTAAATTTACCACATTCCAGCCACACGTTTTTAACAACTGTTTGGGCAAATTTGTGAAAACCAATTACACAGACATCACACATTTGTGAAAAAGCATAAAAAATAAATATATATATATTTATTGAGTCCGTCCTTGTGGTATAGCGGACTGTGCGCTGGAAACATATGCGCGGTTGCGCAGGGTGATGCAGATTTGAATCCCAAACCTGCTGTCTTTCCCAACCCTCCCCAGTCTCTCTCCTGCACTGCTTCCTGTCTCTCTCCACTGTCTTGTCAGTTAAAGATTTTAAATCAAAGTTTGGAATCTGTTGCGGGATATGCTTTCAGAAATAGAGTTTACCCGTCTGTATTTCTCCCATACAGACTGCAAATATTTCCATTAGGCAAATAAATAAAATCAAACAAACATTTTTTAACTGTATAGTTTATGCAGAGATGTAAATGGATGTTACAAAGTTACCAATGTTCACAAAGCTACATATACAATTTTTATGAACCATTTATAACCATTTAGAAGAAGTTGAGACCTTGTGAAGTTTCAAAACTGTAACTACCAGTCAACCTTCTAATTCAGTTTCAGTAGAGTTCTAATGATGTCAGATCAGTACTACTTGACCCTGTGTTGTTTTATAAACCATATACAGTAAACATTTCTCTTTATTTTTGGTATATCGGATCATTGAAGAGAGGAAGTAGAAAAGACTTGTGGAATCTGGGAACAAAGCATTGGAGTTGGGTGCTACATTTGTTTATTGTTTCCTCACATCATAATTCACTGTTTTTTTTTTTCTAAATTGTGAAACCCATCACCAAAATTGAACTAAATTTTTGTTTATAGGAAACATACAAACCCATCTGGGCCGTAACTGACCAGATACAGGTTACATTTGGGTCAAAAAATAGGACTTGGGTCAAATTGCCCACTAGTCTGAGCATAGCCTTACACTGTCCAGGAAAACATAGTTACCAAAGATACTTGCAGTCAGCTCTAAAGAGAGGGAGGGAGTGAGGGAAAGAGAGAGAGAGAGACACACTTTTTTAAATGTTTTAAATTACATTCTTCTGAGGACTGAGAAAGCCAACAGACTCTTTGGGTGAGAAGCAGGTATAGGTTGTGGAATATTTTATTTGAGAGAAGGGGGAGAACCTCAAGTGAACTGCAAATGTGAAGGTATTAGTCAGGCGCTTGCTTAGCTTTATGAGAGCAACTGAGGGATATATGGCACACCATGACTCTATTAAAAAAGAGACCCTTGCCATTTGTGAAAATAGAGGTCATGCACACTAAGGTTGTGTGATACCAGTAAAATCAAACTTTCTTAATAACCTGCTATAGATCACATCCCTCCTTTTGTGAATCTTAAAGTGGGAGGTCAGTTTAGCAGCGCATTCCAGCTGCTGCTTCAATAAACCAGATCAGATTCCAGGAGCACACGTACTGTTATCTTGGAGATCTCTAATCTGAAAGATTGAGCGGTCGGGATGAAACATTATATTTCTCCTGAAGTTTCTCGCAAACATATATTCTTACACTGTCACATATCACCATTCTTTCCCTCTGCTCCACCTGTAGCCATGTGCCAGTATTTTTAGCCTTCATTTGTTTGAGGGCTGTTTAATCTGAGGACATTGAAAAGTTGTGCTCTCTGTGAAGTCGTCCGTCATGCCAGGAAGGGAAGTGTGGGTTTCTGTGATTTGTTATCTGTTATTTCCCTGCCAGTGGAAGGAGAGTGTCTCAGTGCCATGTCTGTCCTTAAGGCCATCACTTACTGAGGGCCACTGTCTGTCAAAAAGCACCCACAACTTTAAGGGCTGCCTTTGTTGGCTCGGACAAATGAGGGTGACCTTTAACAATAAAATAGACACCCACAGAGAGGAATGAAACAGCAGTTTAAATTAAGAGCGCCAAGCGGTCATTTCAAACACTTCCTGTTGAAGCAAGCGTGGGGTGAACGGAGAAAGTGTTTTGAAGTTGAACTTAATTATACAACACAATGTGGCGGGCGGACGTCAATAATGAAATCTACCTGGTCAGATATATTGACGAATAAAAGGAATAAAACTTAATGTGTCCTGAGGCGCTCCGGAGAGCTATCAATTATGAATGCTATCGACAGGGCACATAGCAAAGAAGAAATGGAATTATTGCACTTAAAGGCCAGGATGAGTGCGTTCTTTTTTATGAATTACAAAAGGCTTCAGAAATCATTTATGAATATTCTAGAAGGGCACTGGGATGAGATGAGAAGTGACTAGGAGCTTTGATATCTGTTTCAGATTAGCAGAGACTTCAAAAAGGTTGCAGAGAGTGGCGTGGGGTGATGCTTATCGATTACTGCCATGTTGACAATATTTTGGTGGATTTCAAAGACACAGTCCACTGGATATCCCCACAGTGGTGTCCTGTGGTCAGGCCGAGCAAAGCTTTATGGAGTACACCTTTGTTTTTAGAATTATTTGTATTTTAGTTCAATCACAGTAAAAAAAAGTTGACATTTTAATTGTTAAAAGTGGCTTATTTCGAGTTTGCTATTGTCACGGCTTGACTCCAGGGAACAGATCCACACCGAGGTAAATGAGTAAGTCTTATGTAAACTTAGGTGGCACCGTCTTCTAGGTGAAACGAAACGTGAACAGAAAAGACAGCTGAGGAGGGCAGATGAGCCTCTGGCTTTAAGGTAAACACAGGAGACCAAACTAATAAACATACATGACGACCAACATCAATACTTCAACAAAGGACTAAAGGAAAATAAATATCCAAGGGAAACTGCAGAACAGGTGAAAGGGGCGGAAATAAGAATTAACAGCTGAGATGGGCACTAAATCCTAACAGCTATACAGTGTGATTAAATATTTATTTTGTAAACGAACCTCCATTATATTATTCCTAAATATATTGGACTAATTAATTTTCTCAGTATTAGTTGCAGTAATAAAGCCCATTTATAACAGTATTTTAACAGTAACATTAGCAATACAGCGCAGGCTGTTCTCTATACTCTGGATACATTCATAACAGACACTAATGCTTACCTTAACAAGGGCACACTCTTTGGAGCCATAGCCTCTCATTGAGCTATTTTCTCAGCAGAAAATTCTCATCAAAATCTTAGAAAAGATTTATTTTCTTGTCCCAAAACCAGTTTTTTTTCGATTGAGGAGAAGGTAGATACTATGTGCACACAAATTCTTTTCTGTTTACAAGCATGTTCTTTGTTCTAGGACCAGAACCAAGTGAAATATCACGGGATGTGTGAGGTATATATTTTCAAAAATTTAAAAAAAAGAAAAAAAATAACAATTCTTTGTAATTTAATAGTGTATTGAATGTTCGTGTTTCTAAAAACTTTATACATTCTGCAAATGTTTTCTTTAAATTTTAATACAAAATCATATTCAGCTCATATGTTTCATTTGGTTGCCTGTTATTGTAGTTATTTTTAAATGGTGAGTAAAACCAATCAAATGCCTTACTTAAAGAAGTGAAACGGTTTTTGTTTTCATTTGCTCTACTCATTGAAGTCAACTAAATGAAAATAACACAGTGTTTGTTTGTAAGAAAGTTTGTTTGTAAGAAAGTTGTTTTAAAGAAACAGTTATATTGTCAGCTGAAGCAGAAATTATCTAAAAAAACAAAGATCTAAAAAATTATCTGAACAAATACTTTTTCCTATACATTGAAAGCTTGAATCCTTATTAAATGTTTAGTAACTATCACAAGTTTATAACAGACCATTTCAATTGTTGACCAGTTATGAATCTTCAATCAATTAAGTTTGCCTTTGTATGAGATCACCTTAGTATTTAAATCTGTAGAGATGTTTGCAGGTCGACCATTGATTATGTTGAGCTTGAACGCTTGAAAAATCCATTGGCACGAATAAAGGGCTATTTACTGTCGTCTCTGTTTCTGCGCAACAGAGTGGAGGGAACAGCCTCGCTGCTCCCTGGGATATGGAGCCCAGACCTCTGCCTCTTCCTTTTCCCTCTCTTCACTTTCTCCTTTTACAGATGCTAGATGAATTATTGAAAGCTTTAAGGTTTCCGAAATCCTCTGAATTTCAAGCACCTTTTCCATCTTTGTCAACTTCAGAGACCCTTACTGCTGCAAGCTCGAATCTTTGTGTAACCGAACACTTTATTCCAGTGATGTATGTGTGTGTGGAGATGGGGTAGTCAACCTGTGGAAGAGAGAGATCCAAAGTCTGAGTCTGCAGGGGCTGGGTTTTAATCAGCCCCTTTCAGAAAAGCTGCAACATTCCTATTATGTCTAATGAAAAATCAACGTGTTAAGTGCATTATCTGTGGCTGATGATCTCATGTCCCTTTTGTGTTCCTGTGTTTATCAAGTTTTACTGAAAAATGGTCCATAAATAGGGCTGAAATTATAATGAGTTATAGCATAAATTATCAGAAGTACGTTCATTCATTTTACAACCCGCTTATTCCCTTTTTGGGGTCATCTCCAGCGCACATTGGGCTAGAGGCGGGTACACATTCACTCCTTCAAGGAAGGCCACTGGCGAGCCTCGAACCGACAACCTTCTAACTCGAGAGCCACAGAATTGGGTGAATTGGTCATACCCTGCTCTGATTATTCAGCATTTTTTTAATATGACGAGGCTTGTGGGAATACTTTGAAAAGTATGAGTTTCACCCAAATATGAAGAAAATTACATTTTGCCATATCAAACATGCAGCAGCACCCATCAAAAAGAAATAGGTGACACTTAAAAATACTTTACTTATGATTACAGGTATTTCTGCCAAGCTGAGGAGAGTTATAAACGTGAGGCTCATAAAAGAGGTTATAAAAAGGATAAAATAAAAAAAAGTGTTCATATATTCTGACTGAAAATGTTATTTTTTTTTTTTTTGCAATTCATTTTCTTGTACTGTCTTTGGTTTTTAATACGTTTGTTTTGTCAGAAACCGGTTTCAAGTCACTCTGTAGGTTTCTTTGCTCCTCCCCCTCCCCCTCCCCCTGTTATGAATAACAACGTTTTGTACAGGATATTAGCTTTGTGTTCCAATTTGAGCATCTGCAAAAACACATTTTTTCAGTGATGACAACATTCAGAACCCATTAAAGATGTCATCTGCAAATATTCATTTCAGAATCTCCAAATAATTGCAAAGGATATCACATTAAAATATCCAAAATATTTATTTCTGTCTATTCAATGAGTTGTTTTGTGTTTGTTAAATTGTATGCTTTTATACAGTTTAGCTTAAGAATATTTGATCAAAACACTGATTAAACTGGATACAGATTATTAAAAAAAACTGCTTAGAATGTCACTACTATAGTAATATATTTACTATATTGGTAAGTATACATTGAACTGTTATTAATCAGCACATTATCAATTAAAATGGCCATATTAATTTTATTTGGAAATAGCCTTATTAAATTACTAATTACTTTTTTTAATAGCAATGGCCTTTTACAACTTTAGAAAGTCTCCAAATCTCAATTTAGTTCATTTTTTATTGATTTTAGTCACCCAAAATAAGGTTGTACCATTCGTCCACTCGCAAAACTCAGTTTCCTGTCCCAAGTCTAAATTAGATTTCAATCCTAGACTTTTGATGTGTTCAAAAATTGTCGGTGAGCAGCCGTGGTGCTGAGCTCTGAGAGAAATCATTTAGTTGTGATGGGCGATGACGCATGTTCTGTTGGGATTCGACGCACCACACGGAGCGAGAGAGTGAAGCTTTTTAAGGTGTGCTATGACGGCAGATTGGATGATTCTACTTGGCACTGTAGAATATTTAAAGCTGAGAGTCTCCGCATGTGTGATAATGCTTTACTCATCTGTAAGGCTCCATGCTCCCTGACTCGGCCCAGCACGTCTGCACGTGCTCAAATAATTGAAAAATCATGTATGGGGTGAGAGATATGTGCAGTGTAGAGCTGAAGAAATATCATCAGTCTCTCAATCTCTCTTTTTTTCTTTCCATCACCCTCACCCCTTCCCCCCACCTTGCTGCAAAATCCTTTGTCTGCTCCGGCCTCAAGTGCATGAGTCTGGATGGATAGTAATCAGAGACAGAGTGGGTTAAAGGTTGAGTTTAATATAGCAAAATTAATTTGCTTGATTCCTGGAGTCAGATTATAAATCTTACTTATGGTGAACTCCGCCCTTCTTTATCAGACCCCCAGCTCATTTATCTAGCCAATAAAACTGGCCACATCTGTAATAGTTCCCTCTCCAAATTAAATTTTCCCTGCATGTTAATTGCAAAGAATGGTCTGAGGCGGGTCAATCAAAAAAAAGGGAAAGAAATCAATAACTCCAAAAGATATATTCAAATGTGACCCAGAAAAGCATTTTCCCATTTTGCTTATTGATTTTCAGTGTTGTTTTTTCCTTCTTGCGTGAGATTATTTTTGTGTAAAATGTGCAGCGGATAAAAGTCCACTTGTGCATCCTTGGAAAGCCATGGAAGGATTAATGCAGATACTCCTAAAAAAAAATAAAAAAAAAAAATAAATAAACATTTGTGTGATTTTAATTTATTTTCCGCAGTTCAGTGAGGTTCCTGTTTATCTTAATCTTAAACTAAATTTATTTTAATGCCTTCTTGTTGCCAGAGACTATAATCTCTTTTTGTGTTGTACAAATTATAATTTGTAAAAATGATATTTTTAGACTTTAACGGAAGCTGTGTCCTTGCTACAGCGCTGCTTATGTACTTTTTAACCCAAATAAAGGGGCCACTTTGTCTGGTGTTCTAAAGAAGATTATTTCAGTTGTACAAAAAACACTACTAAGTCTTGCAGTACCTGACAACTGTGTGTCAAATTTATTTTTGCTAAACCGTATGTTTTTAAATGGGGTCTTTGCACATGTTTTAACACAAATGTGGCTTATTAGTCTGTGTACACAACCAGCCTATAATGATCAAACTCCACCGATCAGCACAAATGTTTAATCCCTAATCAAAACAAGCAGTTTTCATATTGTTCTGTTTGTGATGTCACACATTTCTAAACAGCCTGGCCCTGATAAATAATTAGTGTCTCTTTTGCCTTAAACCCATATCAATTCTTATAAGTGCAATTGCACAAAGTCAGGGATGTTTGAGGCTTTAATTATGTTTGAGGCTTTAAATTGGGCAAGGAACAGCCTCTTGGTTGCAAAGCTACACAGTAAAATCCTAAAATTAACTTAAATTAACTCTGCTCAGTGTAATTGGTTCCACTCTATATAGAGTTAAATTAAATTAATTAACAATTAATTTAATTTAGGAAACAGAGTTAAAATAGACTTTTTAGGTATTTTTAATCATTAGTAATGAAGAGTATGTATGATTAGCAAGCCTATAGAAACACAACAGAAAAACAAATGATATACTTCTAAACAATGGAATTTTTATTCACAGATTTGGGAAAAAAAATACAAAATAAACTCTTCTTCAGAGTCGGTTTACCTCTACTCAGAGTGTATTTGGTCCCACTCTGAGTAGAGTTAATTTAACTCTTAGGATTTTAGCAGTGCAATAATGAGTTTCTGTAGCAAACGTGAAGCATGGTGAATGTTCCCTAAACATTGGGGAAGGTGTTATCAATGCTGGGATATACAGGCTGATACTTATCCATCTTGCATTACTATCAGGGAGTCTTAACAGCTCTTTGCCTCACCACTCCATACAAGTCAACAAAGGAACTGGATGCTGCGGAAGAAAACGGACAATTAAACATGCGAATAGCAATGATTATGTCTGTTATGAGAGCAGGTCAGCATTGTTTAAATATCATACATGAAATAAAAATTTTCACTGTTTAACTAATCTAAATTGTAACACGAGACACGACTTTATATCAATAGACACATTCCTAAAATACACATTTGCTCTAAATTGAGTAATCAAAAAGCTTATGCATTTGACCTCTCTAATCTGGTGGCTCGAGTTGAATCGTGCGATGCATCTTTGTATGTTATTGTTCACCCCAGCTAAACTTTTTGTTGGAGCTGAACATTAAATTGCATCGTGTAGCTATAAGATTCAGTTTTGCATCTTTAAATGCATTTTCATTCAATGCAATAGAAGGTCACTGGTGTTCATAGTGTGACAGCGGCATTTCTCCCAAACAACTTGCTGTGAAACTAGTGGGAGGAGGTGGAGGCAACAGTAGCTCATGGTCATTTTTAAGACCAGATTCAAAATGTAACTTTTTAAGTTGAGTTATGGAGAGTGATTTTATGATATTGTTCATAAAAACATTAAATAACCAGATCAACTTGTGCATTTAACGTCCCATTTTAGAAGAATAATGTACAGCTGCAATATACATATAACCTAAATACCAAACTAATACCAAAATCTTTGTCTCTTTTTAGAATAAATATGTTTTACTAATACTTGGCTCACACTTGAAGTTAATCCTATATTAATATTTTGCCAAAGATTTAACCTCAAAACTAGCAACACATACAAATTTATTTTCCACAGTTTTTTTTATATGATGAAAAAATTAAATAAATAAATAGATGTTACCATATTTTTTTGTTTTGTTTCAAAATACAAACGTATACCATAAACTATTGAATGATTTATTTTCTAAATGCACTTCATTCAATGTGTTTTAGTTGATCACTTAAGAGCTACATTACATAAATGTGCAGGAACTCTTTAGCAACACAGGGTTCCTGTGTGGTTTAATAGATTTCTTGATTACAATCTCACCGCTCGTGTGTTTGTTGGATTATAGAGACTAGCTGCAGTCAGCAGATACATCTCCCTATATTTGCCAGTCAGTGGAAGCTAAAGAGCCATGTCTAAGCCTGTAGATTGGCATTAAGTAGCATGATTGTCCATGTGGGGAATCCCAGCATGCACTGCAAGGTGACTCACCTGGGCACAGGGGGCTCGAGCACCTGGCAGATTTCTGCACTGAAAGCTGTTTCTGGGTGAAGCATATTAAGATGTTTACAAATGGAGTGAAAGAGATTGGCATTTTTAGAATTTGCACACCTCATGTACTGAAATATAATCATTAATATTTTGACTTCCAAAATGAGTGTTTTATCTCGGATTTAATACATTTAACCTCATTTGGTTCCACAAATGAGCAAGAGAGTTAAAGTGAGAGAACGACATATACTGAACACGTGAGCTATGGAGAGAATATGACTTCATGTTTCTCATAAAAGGGAGGAGAGGAATCTTCCAGCCCAAAGCCTCTAGTGTATGTAGGATTACCATGATGGATAAGGTGATTACTGTATGGCTTGCCAATTTCTTCCAGTCTGAGCCTCTGTGTAGACTGAAATAGGATTTCCTCATTCAAATAGTTGTCAGAAGTTCTCGCCTCTAACCCTCAACTCTGGTGAAGTTTGAAACATCTATCAGATTCACGATAGAAAATTTGATTTCCAGCAACTCGTTAATTTTTGCTCAGCCCTTCCTTAAGACTCTAGGGCCTCTTAAAGAGGGGCCCGTTCTTCATTCCTTTTGAGTTAATTCATCTCACCCTCCTTTATGTACCTTTGCTATCGATAATTTCCCTGTCTTATTAAAGCTGCAAACAGAAAGTCAGCCATCCATGTCCATGTTTAGCCTCCCCAGATAAAGGGAAGAGTCCATCTGGAAGCTTGTGAATATACATGGGCCGCTTCTATCTATGTAGGCAGAGGACGCCTGTGTCTATTTGACTCCTTACAATTGCAAATTACGCGTTTATTCCTCTAGTGAGGTGCGTCACCTTGAAGAATGTCTCCTGCCCCGCTGGGATGGTGCCAAATAAGTCCCTCATTCAGAATAATAATCAGGAAATATCACAAGCCTATCTTTACCGCTCTCTGCTGATTAGGAACCTTCAGGTTTTATTTTTTTCAATTGCAAAAGAGAGTTCAAATAAATGTTTTTTTGTCGTCGTTAGCTTAGATTGGGACATCAGATGACTTTTGGCATTGCACAGGCGGTTTTCAAGGTTGAAAAAGAGGAAGAAAACATGTTTTTATTTTCACTTTTGGACATTCATATCGATTTACATCCTAGGGAAACATTGTTTGCTGTAAAACTGTATTTGGCAATGCATTCGTTTAGTTGGGATGTGTGTGCGTATAGGGTTGTTGCTGTGCATTTCTCCCGGTGACAGATTGAAGAAGAGCACTGTGGTTTGAATGATGGAGGGAACATGTCGACGGGGAGCGTTTGGTGGATTCTCATTCGTGCACCGGCACAGCTGAGAAAATGAGGGCTGCAGCAGCAGCATTGCAGCAATATGAATGATACATTACATGATTGTCTCGGACTGAACCCTGAGAAGCATGCAGACTGCAGATGCTGACTTCCTCCTGTGGTGTCATTCTCCATTTTCAATCTCTGTCCGCCCTCCGCTCTGCTCCGATGCTGTTTTAGTTGAATATGAAGGAACGCCTGCAAAGAATATTTACTAAATTTTCATGGCCAAGTAGGGCAGAAATGAAGATGGTGTTCATTTCTTCAAACCGAAACTTCCACAAATTGTCCTTTTATTCTAAAATGTTGTACTAGATCAAGTTTGATGGCAAAAACAATAAATATTTTAGAAATTATTGCGCAACAACATAAGGAGACGTCAAAACACTTTCTTGATATGGATGCTGTATGTTTAATATGTTTTTAGGTTTTTCATATTTTAAATTGATTGTACGAATCTTGGCATTAGTGAGCGAATGACTGTTTTTTGCTCCAATATTTGGATAGTAAAAATATGTTTGTATGATGTTTTTTTACTCATTTGGTTGCTAAAAAATACCACTTTTCAAGCTAGGGTCATTTCTTTTAGGTTTTCTGAAGTCTTTTTCAATCTTGGCGCACCTGTCTTTGGGAATTTATTGGGAATCAGCTTTGGATGTTATCAAGTGTATCATGGGCCATTACGGTTTAGTAGATGCACCCAGCTCACAGTAGGTGCAGTAGCTCTTATCATCCCATACTAATGTATGCCAAAACATTGACTACCAATAATCGTTTCACTTGATTCCTGTTGAAGGAAACACTCATTTCTTAATATGTTTATGTTGTGTTTTTATACCTTTACTAAACATTTACTTTAAATCCCACTCTACCCAAACCCATTTTGCTTTGGATATTTTGCCATTGTTGATGTGCCACTTTGCTATTACGAATGGGTGCTCCACCACTTGCAGTGTCGCGTAAAAGGAATCAAGCTACTTTGTCAATATTTACAAAAGTATAATTAAACATACAAACATTATAGACTTTGACTTTTCTTTCAAGAACATGCACACAACCCAAGTTCAACAGCCATCTTTAAATAGCTTTAAATATTACTTCCACATGCACCTTTTGTGTGTGTTGATGCCTTATTCCCCTCAATGTTTTTGGGCTGGAACAGTTATAAACTCACAAGTGCAGGAAAATACAACAATACTGTCAGAAAAGGAAGCAGGCTTGTGTTTCATATGCATTTCAAAGGTCTAAAAAGGCCAAAAGTGAAGACCCTCCCCCCCGCTGCCCCCTTCAACCCTCAGTTAATTATTGAGGAGATGTCGAAAGGATACATGAGTGAGGAGGATTCAAGCTTTCATCACTGTAACCTTTCATTGTCTTCCTTTTCTGCTGCTTCTCTTGCATCGCCTCATCACCGCGACTAATAAAAAGCCTGGTCAGAGCCTCTGAAAGCCAGAGCTGTAATGAATAGGTCTGATTAGAGAGCCTTAACCACTCTGAACTTTACATACATTTTCAGACAGCTTCAAACAGTGGTGTTGATTGGAAAAAATCAGCAAATGTTGCTTGCCCTAATTTTTATAGCCACTCCATAAATGTGGAGCTTTTTGCTTGTGGGTGAGTGGAGGCCTTTTATCTCAGATGTGGCCTTTTGATATTTTATCTGGTTTTTCTTTTGGGCTGCCAAATATACACAATTAAACATAATGGTAAGGAACGTGCATTAGCAAAGAGTGAACCCGAACGCCCTGCTGCTCTTTGAGTGACTGTAATGGCTAATATATGCTTTAAAATGTGAACACTGCTCTTGCTCTGGCTCGTTAATTTATAGCAGCTTACTATACAGTAAGCGTTAAACATTTTCAGATTGTTTATTTTTAGTGATTTTGATTTTGTTTTATTTTTACCACAGGTGCTCACAACTTCAACTTGTTAGGAACATAGGATAAAATATAGAAGCAGGATAATGACTAATTTGTAATATTTTATTATTATGTAGTGCATTATTAATGAATCATAAAACTTTTTTTATCATAAAATGTTTTTTTTTTTTTACAAATCTTGCCATCGAGTCATGTAATTACTTTGCCTGTTTTCTAAAAAAACAGCAGAAGAGAAAAGTATTTGAACTGTTGTTTTATGACTAAGCTGCTCTCTCTCTATCTCTCTTTTTCTCTCTGGCCATGGGGGGGTCATCTCCCAGTGACTTCATCTTCTGACCACTCTAGACTTCACTATAGAGAGTGTTTATAACCTGTCACAGCATAGCAAATATCTCACGCTGCACAGATGCAGATATATTTAGGACAAACTTTGGACTAATTGGACATTTTAAATCCTAAGTAGTGCAAATAATCACCTTTACTACACCTTCACAAGGAACACATCTTAGGGCTTTTTACGAAAATCGATTTAAGATGTAGACCTATTTTATTCTCCACAGTGGTGCAATGGGTAGCACTGCAGCCTTCCAGTTAGAAGGTTTGTCAGTTCGAAGCTCGCCGGTGACCTTCCTGGAAGGAGTTTGCATGTTCTCCCCGTGCTTGCTTGGGACTGGCGACCTGTCCAGGGTGTACTCTCAGACACACTAGCAATTTCACCAATGAGAATCTCACCGAATACGGATGTCCGTTATGATCCCACCCACAAAACAGCTTTGTTTAATTAATAATACACAATGTGGTGTTTACATTATAGCACAGTGGTCTCTAATCTACTTTATTTCAATACTGACATGTGCATTTGCTTTATATTGAGTCATCAAAAGTATGAGGTATGTGATGCATTGGATGTGTTGGCATTCAAGTCAATAGAATTTTTTTTCGTAGTGTGGCTGTGGCTATACTCTCCTGCTATCTGTTAGCATCACTATCTAGCTACTGCATACTTTTCTCCATGCCCCCCTTGAGATTTGTGAGTTTTGAGAATTATTTTACAAATCGCCGTTTGGACTGTGAATTTGCTTGCTCCATAGATACTCTTTAGCAGGGTATAAGCAAGAGTTTATCGCTACCAAGTATTAGAGTTAGACGTTACTTGAGTTAATGTTTCGTAATTCACAATAGATAGAAAGATAATTCCGTGAATGAGTAACACCACATTTATTACCTCAGACGTGCCTAAAGTTCATTTTGAGAACATTCTCTTTCACTGTGAATTTCTGATACTAACTGCATCTGCAAAAACATTTTTCGCATTTTTCGTCATATTTTCAGTCAAGTGTTCACTTTATGCACAAATATAAGATGTACCTTTCTGTACTCTTTTTTTGTTAATCCACCTCCATATGACTTTTTCTCTTTAGTCATTTGGACGATATAAAAATGAAATGTTGCGATTGGGTTGTGGTTATACCTGCATCCATCCCCCAACCTTCTTTTTGTGTGTGTGATTGAAACCAATCCACCCCCCTTCTCCACAGCCCCCGAGCACAGCACATCATGCTAAAAAGAATGACTGCCACAGACTGATGACTTTCAATATGCCTGCGTCTCGCGCACTAGTGAGTGGGGGCAGGGAGGGTCAGCGGTAATTCATAACTGCTTTAAAATTGTGTGGTGCTTTGGCAGCAGCTGTCAGGGAGCCTGTGCAGAGGCTCGGACTATGTAAATGTGGAGATAGTGAGTTCTCCTCCACAGGCCTCCTTCATCCGCATCAATCAGGCCCCCTGAATACATCAGGGGTATTTTCATTATACCCCGTTATTTACTACATCAGGACAAATTACCCTGGCAGGCTATCCTGGCTTTTTTCGGGGGCAGTCTGATGCGGCCAACCGGGCACTGGTGCTGGAATCTTATTGTAAACATTACAGGATAAATCTCACGATTGAGCACATCAATCTCGCTGCGGAATGGACGCCAAACGCCACCAATGCCGAGATGATTGTCTGCGAGGTTTCTGCATCTTTTTAAAATCCCAAATGCTCTCTCTCTCTCTCTCTCTCTCTCTCTCTCAGTTTGACCTCTTGTGCTTTCCCCATCTTCAATATAAATTCCTCACCTTTTTTTTGTTCCAAAGAACATTTGCCATTCCAGACACCCAGCCTAATTGGGAGAGAAAATAGATCCCTTTTTTAGTGGTAAGAGCGTTTTAAGATTGGGGTGGGATGACTCAATCCAGACCTCCGTCCTACCTTAACCAGTGCTAGTCTCTATGCTAATATTCTTTCCATCACCATAGATTAAGCAAACACAAACATGAAATGAGTCTGGGTTTGAAATTGGACAGCCTTCGTCTTCATTTGTAAGGTGTAGATTTGAGATCAAGCGCACCTGCTCTTTTTTTCAGCCAGGGCTCATTCGTTCATCTTTCTTAAACCTCTTCGTCTTTAATAAGAAGCTCAGTCACTGACCTGTCATGCTTTCAAAGATAACTGGCTATCTCAATCTTTATCTGACTCAAATCCAGACTCAAGTTTGCGGCAGATTTTTGTAATTAAAGGAGACTGTGTCTACTATCATACCACTTATTATAATAGGACATTTTTATGGTTATTGGTACACTGAGATTCATATTTGGTTTTTAGAAAACAAATTTTTGAATTTTTCCCCAGGTATAAAGAATGCCATTCATAACATGGTTTCAATAAATGCATTTCCTGCAACCATTTTTGACATTTTTTGAAGGAGTAAACAGTTTTGTTGAATGTGTATTTGCTAGGGTTGGGTTTGTTAGGGTTCATGTATGTAATCTTTCTTTAAAAATAATTTATTTATTAAATACATTTCCTGAAGACAGGAATCATGACATTTTCTTAATTATGTTGAAAATTTTCAAAATCCTGTTTTTAAAATTAACATTTCAGGCTCATCAAGGTGAAGAATGAAAACAAAAAAATGTTGTGCATATTGTCAGTTAATCTGTGTAAAAGTGTGTAAAATGGTACAATCTTGATCTAAATATAATAAGCATGACAGAAAGGAAATGCCAGGTTTGGTTTCCATTTTCACAAGGCTTCTTAACTGATGGATTTATTAACAAAAAAAAAAAAAAAACACTGTATAACTAGCTTTGTCTACATTGACCCTTCCAGTCTTTAGATCTGAACAACAATTATTCAGAATAAATTGTGGTTTTTATCTTTTAAAATGGAAGGAGAACGCACGTAAACACATTTTTTTCCAATAAACACTGTACATATGCACAGATTTACAGAGGAATATAGTACAATATAGTTATTATGCAGTATAGATTATGGATGGAAAGCCTGTGCCTCCCCTTATTACCCTTCGGAGAACAGCTTTGCAATAGGTCAAAACCCCACCAGAAATAATGCACATAATTCTATATTTGTGAATAAACTTGCTGCTTAGCACACAAAAATAAAGGAATAACCGTGCTATTGGGATCTTTGTGTAACCGATAAACTCGTTTCACAGCATTGTTTATATTTGTTACCATTTATAAATTTATTTGGCTAATTGCTGCTTTTTAATCTTTTACTCGCTAAGTTCATTACATTACAGTTACATTTACTGTTATGTTAATAGACATTTTACATTTTCAGAATGGTGCTTGCATGTTCTCAATTGGATGTAGGGAAAATATTGTTAGATACTTTGTGATTAATCCTTGCCTTACTCGGAATCGATTATAAATATTTAAGCATTGAATCATCTAAAAAGATATTTGACAGAGCAAAAAAGGGGTACTTTAGAAGTACTTTAATGCATTTTAGTTTAACAAATTGTCCCCTGGACAAAAATTACACTGCCAAGTGGCATATTGTGGGAGTTGGTCACTCTAGAACCAGGAGGTTGGCAGTTCGGTCCCTGCCAGGTCCATTCTGCAGTTGTGGTTTTGGGCAAGCCATTTCACCCGCATTGCGCTCTATGGATGTGTGTGACTAGGGGGGTGTGTTTGGTGGTGGGGGCATGAAATGACAGCCACATTCTGTAACACCAGTGTGTGAATGTAGAGTGAATGAATAACGCTCTAAAAATTGTAAATCATCTTTGAGCCTGTGTGCTGGCATCTTACATTACATTATTACATTAATTGTGACCCCAGAATCAAAATAGACTTGGTAGGTACCAAAAGATTCACAAATCTTATACATTGCCAATGGGCCTTCATAGCTTTTCACCTAGTACCTTTATCCCAGAGTTAAAATAGCTACATGTGTGGTTAATTTCTGCCTAAATTGTCTTTTGAAGTTGAATGTAACAGTGGGGTGTACCTCTGTGTGAATTGGGATCACCAGAACCCAGTGATCATGAATGGGAGTAATGATATGTGATGGAAGATTATTCACTTATTAAGTTTCTTCTGTTTTCATAGGTTCCTTTTGATTATCCCATGACGAGTGGAGTAACTAAATGAATGGAATAGAAACAAGTTGGTTGTGAGAAGGGACATGAGCATGAATCTGAAACAACACAGGTATGTCTTTTTCCAACTTAAGTTTGCTGACGAAGTGGTAACAATTTTTTAATATTTGCTACTCTTAAGGTTGCTTCAAAGTTGATTGATTTTTACTACTCTGTAAAAAAAATAAATCTAAAAATGTTATTTACTAAAACGCCACTCAAAACAGCTGCTTTGTGCATTCAGTCCAGTTCAAGATGCCTAAATATTATTCAGTCATGAGAAACACCACTTTTCTGTTTCGTTTTAAATGAAGCAGAAGACTTTTATACATTCATTTTAGGTTTTGAAATATCATCTTCCTCGTTAAGTGCAACAGGGTGTATCAGGAGATAAAAAGCTTGATTTTGTCCTGCTGGGTTTAGTGTCTAAACATCTGGCACTAATTGGCACTAAATTATATCCCTGCTATGAAATGAAGGGCAGAGATCAGAGAGCGTTGTGGCAGGTGTGTGAGCGATCTGTAGATAACACAGTCTCCACCGGCCAAGAAAAAAAAAGAGAGGGGGCAAGAGATTGCTAAGACCCTCTCTGGGAAGAACAGGTAATGTCTAACGTGACATAATGAACACTGAAGATATGAGGAATACAGAAGCTTGAAAAAATCAATACCAAATGTATTGAATTTAGCACGGAGCTGCGCTCTGTCATTAAACACAAAGATTTGCTTTGCTTTGCTCTATGAAGAGAAATATTATGTCTAGATTATTTCACAGCATCAACGTTTCTGCTAAAACTAATATGTTTTTCATAATTAGGGCCCATTAGTGGAATGTATGATTATTAAATTGTCATATTATAGGACCATTCTGTTCAGTGTGCCATGTTTTGTTGCCTTAAATGCAGCAGTTTTTATTTTACATCTATATAACCAGTAGGATACACAATATTGAGAGACTTGAAAAAGATAAAAAGACAGTCATTGACACCCTTTACAAGAAGGGTCAGTCATAAATGTCATTGAACTTAAAAAGCTGGTTGTCCACAGAGCTGCATCAAGCAATGACTTCAGTGGTTTTCATTTTGCTTTTGGATGTTATTGGAGTCTAATGTTTAAATTAGTGATTTCTTTGTATTTATTTTGAGCAGCACTTCAGAAATGTCCTACAATCTGCTGTATAAATAAAGTAAATAGGATAGTTCATATAAAGTTAAATGAAAGGAAATTAAAATATATGGTAGAGGAAAAGGTGCACCAGCTAAAGGGAGATGTGAGGCCTTGAGAGGATTGTCTGGAAAAAGCCACTATGCCCAGACGAATCACATTCAGACAAATCCATCTTGAGCTGTAGAAAAAACAAGTACTGGACAAAAGTACTTGTGTTCTCAGTTTTCCAGTTATGGTTTGATGTGCCATGGCATCTACTGGGGTTGGTCCACTGGGTTTTCTGAAGTATACAGAGAATGCAACCTACCTATCTACTTTAGACTTTTTTATGCATTCTTCTGCTGACAAGCTTTATAGAAGGGCTGATTTTATTTCCAGCTGGACTTGGCACCTGCACACACTAGCAAAGGTACAGAAAAAAAAGGTTCTCTGACCATGAGGTTACGCTACCTTATTGTCCATCAAACTCACCAGACAAAAACACAAAGAGAGTCTCTTGGGTATTGGAAAGAAGAAGTTGAGCGGTACCAAGTTAAAGCAGTTTGGGCTTCCTGAGTAGTGCCACTGTTCCTCCATAACACATCACATTGATACATAACTTTAAAAACAATGCAATTTATGAAGGGCTTGGAAATCGGCTTATTTTTCTGAAGCCAACAATTCTATATAAAATCCTTTTTTGATGCCTTGTGATATTGTAATTTTTTCAAACACAGGATTTTGTTATTGAAAAATACAGATACTGTGCCACTCTATTGGAGCAGGGATATTTCTTAAATGCAAGTTACACAATTATTCAACTCATTTTGTAAACTGTAAATGTGGAGAAGAAAGTATATTAAATATCATATAGTTGATACAGTGACTAATATTTCAAGAAATTTTGTTAAACACCATTTTTTAAGTTGGGTTATCGATTCTCTGGAATGTGGTGTATATTACCTTTAGAGTTATTATTCTTTTTGTGGAGGTGACGATCTTTAAAGCTACATTATTACATTAGATTACTAACACTAACTGTCATCTGCCCTGTTCAGCCTTCAAATGCAAGCAAAGTTCACGTGTGGTTGTCTGTGAAGCAAGAGGCTTCATCCTTCATGTCAGTTTGATTAAATCTGCCCACTTTTGATGAATCGCACCAAATTCATTAGTGCTAGGTGTGAGCGGCCCTGGGTCAGGGCCAGCATTCACTGAGAGAAGGGCGGAAGGCTCTCGCAGAAAGAGTTCAGGGGTCATACGAAGAAACTTTGCTACATCTTAACTTGATAAATCCTGACAATCTCATCATTGGCCCATCTAGCCTTCCCTGATGGTGGAGCACAACCGTTTAGAGAGATAGGGAGGACCAGAGGATGAGAGGCAAGGTGCCATTGGAGCATCCAGAGAGATCTCCAGGCCAGCGGGGTTGAGTCTTAGCGGGAGGGAGGGAAGGGTGACTCAGGCTGAGACCACAGGGGAGTGGAAAGCACTTCCATCTCCTGCCATCTCCTGCAGCTTCTGATGGGGGATATGATAAGGCCCCTGCAAGGATAATAGGCCCTGGCAAATGTCGGGGCCTGTGAAGAACACAAGCCTGGATCAAGTAGCTGAAGCCAACTTCAGGGAGAAAGCCAAAACCCCGAGCCGGGGCTCGCAGCTTGGCCATGTAGGGGGCTCAGCCAAAGGGCGACTGTATGTATGTGACAAAGGCCAAGGATGAAGGCGAGAACCACCTACAAAGCTCAGGCTGTCTGGCAGGATTTGGGTGCTGTGTAGCCTGGAGAGATGATGCTCCCCTCTGATATCCTCGGGGAGATTATAGCAGGAGAGAGAAGATAAAAGAATTCTATATACATGCAACTCCTTGTTTCAGCTCCCACACAAGCTTTTTTCGAGGACATCTTGGAAGCATTGGCTATGACGGCTCATGTCTCTTTTTCTTTCCACCTTTCTGTCTCTCTTAATCATGGCCGCTCTGTGACACAGGTCTGTGGCCTCTTCCTTTAGTGGCTCATTTGTTTCCCTCCTCCTTTGATGGCTGAGTTAAAATATCTTGTGGGAGTCTCATTTCGTTTAGAAGGTCTATTGATTCAACTCTTGCCACAATCTATTATGCTATTGTCTTGCCTTAAGTGTCTCATCTGTACTATTCATGAGAGGTCCACTATGCATCAAACCAACATTTGCTTTAGGACACAATAGATGTGCTTCCTCTTATTTAGTTTCAATTGGTAATTTATGTAATCTGAATTCAAATCTCAAGGAAAAATGTCCCTCAATGCAGAGCTTAAACTGACCAGGCTATTCAATTTTTTTTATGATCAAACAATGGACTCAAAAAAGAAAAACCTTTTTGTGAAAGTATAGCTTTTCTGAAGGTAAATATAGTATTGTGAACAGCATCATGCATTGGAGGATTTAATGTTTCTTTAAACAGACTACATGCGTCGAATGAATTATTGTTCCTGTGATTGTTCCCCAGATGTACTGTAAGATCTTGGGTTACTGTAAGATGAGGTCACTGCTTTTACTTTTACATTTTACAATAACGTTTGCATTTTTTTCACATAGTTGGGTCTTGCAGTGCCTTTCCTATCTCTTAATTCTAACATCGGAGAAAAGCTTGGTATTCATTTCAGTTTATTTTAGAATCACCAAACCACCTGACAAACATGGCTTTTGAACTGTGGGAGGAAACATCTCCAAGCATGGGAGGAAATTACAAACTTTATTAATGCTGCTGACGTATTTTTATTGTCATTGCTTCCATAATGCACTTAACCCTTTAGTGATATAGCAATTTGGATGAGGTTCTAAAAGCAATAATGCTTTTTTCTGATTGCAAAAGAAGTGCGAGACAACATCTGGTTGATCGCTGACTGGTCAGTTGTTGGGCTCACAAATTGGCAGAAACTTTTGTTACTGTATGCTTCATTACAGTGTGCAACACAAACTATCCAGTACAACCACATAGTTTTGTATTGACCGGCAAACAATTGTACTGTTAAGGCCTCTTCACACCGATCCAAATTGAGATTGCCATGAATCTTCTGATGGCTTCTCACCAGGGTGCTCTTTGTCTTGGTCGAGGAAATATTGATGCAATGTTGCATTTCCCATTTCCTTTGCAAAGTCGCTATGAAAGAGTCGGATAAGCATCACTGAACGGCTCTTTTACGTCTTACTAACGTCATCAAAAGAGCCAGCTTTCATTGGCCGTAAAAACAGATCCGATCCCTAGGAGAGATCAGCCAATCACAGTTGTGTATCCTTTGTACTGTGACATCCACAGCTTGAATGCGTAGTAAAATTCAGCTTTTGTGTCCAAAAATGATCAAATTATGTGTATGCGGCATTTTTAATATCAATAGCTAATAAACTAAGAGGCTCTGAGGTTGAATGTTCAAAACTAAATCAAGGCAGAGCTTAATATCTGCTTTGGAATACAAATGCACATCATAGAGATCAGCAATTATGTAATAATACATTTTTCTAGGCAAAATATGCTAACGTTAGCAGGTGTATGATTTAGGGCAACAGATGTCAATATCGAAAACGTCAAATCAAAGGATAAGAAATAAAATGTGACATTTTGTGAGAATGAACTTGTGTTAGAGCTGAAAGGACTTGTATGTCTGTAGAGATGAGTTATGTATCAGTATGGGGTCTCTGCGATGACCGTGTGCTTCTTCAGCGTGAGATCACGGCCTTCATTAGGCCTAGCTCACAGCCTCATCTCTGATCTCTTCATGCTCGCTCACTTCTGCATCTGATGGAAGGAATTACAGATAGAGAGATTCTGTCGTTCCGCTTGGACCTTGACACAGTAGAGAGCAATGATGAGAGAAGAACAGAGCGAGAGAGGACAAAAAAGGAATGTCTTAATCCTCAGAGTTTCCCACTATGCTCAGCTCTGGGCTCTATGGGACACTATCAAAACGCTTCAGCCGCCCTGTAGATGAGGCAACAGGAGAGCAGCAGCTCTGCAGGTCATGCACATTAAACAGAGCTGGTTTTCAGTTCATCCACCTTGCTCATGTCAGGCCATCTGTTGACACTGTGGCCCCTGTGCACATTTAGAATACTATATCACTTTATTCATCATCAGTTTTTTTTTTTTTTTTGCAAAATGGCAAAACTCCATTTTGATGGATTAGAGTAAAATAGTTTTTTAGAAGAAAATTGCTTTGAGGAAAATTTAAATTTTCTTTCCTAAACTTTCAGAAAGCACTTCAAAGTCATACAAAAATAAACATTTTAAATCCTGATTTGAATATTTTAAAATAAGCAATTTTTTGCCCAAAATGCAAAAACTCCAATGCCCTTTTTTCACAAAAAGCTATAAACCCAAACGCATATTTATAATTGTATTTATTTATTTATTTTTAATGAAACCATTCGAAATACAAGTGGCTGCGTCCAGTATAGATTGGTAAAGCAGTGTCAGGACCCACATTGCTCCGCAGCGCAAAGGTATCCGCTGCCTGTTTAATTGAGCCCACGTCCCGCAGTCTCTCCACTCGCCTCCCAGTGACTTTGGGACGTCTCTGTTGTGATCAGCTAGAAAGTCTGATTTTGTTCTGTCTTGTAAAAACAATTAAAAACTTTTGCTGCTGATGACAGCCAGCATTTTTCCACCTTCTCAGCACTTCGTCTTCTTTGCGACGTGCTTGATTATGAGCTTTTCAAATGTGAACAAATGCACTTTGCAAATGCACAGATTTGTCAGTAACTTGTTTATTTTTATTGCGTTTTTTCTCTTTATAGAACCAATCTTCTCATATATATTTAACACTCTTTTGAAAGCGCTGAGCATTTTCAAAACCAGCCTAAAACTTTTGCACAGTTCTGTATACACAAAGAAAGATTTACCCCAGACCTCCCCCATTTGTTTACACTTTTTTTCAGAGAGCCCTTTTTTATTCTAAACATACTTAACAACTATTAGAAAAGTTGCTCTGTCTAACATAGATGTGCACGGTCTGTGTACCTCTAACATCTTACAAGCTTTTCCAATCTAAAAAAACACTTTGATATTTATTTTACTTTTTAGGAGACACATGTGAGATTTACTGTAATCCATGTCCCAGCACATGCTTCTCTTTTGTTTGCAAGAATTTTAATCGCTTCTTCCACACAGAATTATGTTCATTCTTTCATTTTCCAACCCGCTTATTACCTTTCGGGGTCATGGGGGTCTGCAGCACACATCAGGTGAGAGGTGGGGGTTCACCCTGGACAGGTCGCCAGTCCATAGCAGGACAACATTCACTCACACATTCATACCTAATGGGGAGTTTAGTTTATTCAATTAACCTAACCGCATGTTTTTGGGATTGTGAGGGAAGCCGGAGTACACGAAGGAACCCCACGCAAGCACGGGGAGAACATGCAAACGCCTTCCTGTTCGAGCCTCGAACCGACAACCTTCTAACTGGAATGCCATAGTGCTACCCACTGCGCCAACGTGACGCACCACAAAATCAAGTGATTTACAAAAATAAATCTTTGTAACTTATTAGTATAATTTATACACCCGTTTATATTTTTCATGACTACATTTTATCACAAAATGTTACAAACTCTACCCATGGCAACAGATGTGTCCATATTCATGATAGGGATTTAATTTAGAGGTCTGGTAACTGCTTCCGGTTGTTTTGTTTAGTACCCAAAGAGCAGATTACTTTGTATTTGCACAGTGGGAAATTGCAGATGTACTGTAATAAAGAGCTGAAAATAAAGCATGTGACGCTTCATTGCATGACCTTTCCTCAGCCCGACTGTGACTGGCAGGACCCTGTCATTGCCTTTATAATGCTTGCATTTCTATACATAGGAAAGTCATAACATTAGCAAGGCTACTTTGTTTTCTCGCTCACATGGCATTCTTGGTTTTCGTACTAGCCGCTTGCGGTAATCAAAATAATTCACCAAATAAATATGGCAATCAAAACAGACGGGCAGTGAAGCACTCTGCCTTCTTTTAATGCATATCAATTTGATGGCAGGAAATAGTCGCTGAATGTGGGGCTTAGAATGGAGATGTTTATGCAGAATCTGCTATTTTCATCCATGTGATTTTTGTCCTTGTGGTGCCAGTCATGGTTTTGTGTGTCTGTTTCCGCTGGGGAACATGCTGCTGCTGCTGAACGTCATGCCAAATCACACCTGCATCTGAGGCTCAAACACATTCACAGCTCAACTTTACAAGTCTCGGCCAGCACTGATTCTAGCTTTCGTTTTGTTTTTTTGCTGTTTAATTTTTTTTTTGTCGCTTTGAGTTAACTCTCCATGTTTTTTTGTGAAAGTGTGTTTTGTTGAAATGTCAAATGACAAAACATTCATCTAAAAACCAAGAAAAGAGGACAATTATTAACCCACAAGGCTCAGTTTTATGTGAAAATCTAATGATTTGATGTTCAAATACAGCAACAGGTTTTATGCCTGTTAAAGGAAAGACATTTGGACATAAATTTATTTTTTATTAATTAAAAATTAAGGATCCATTAAAGGCTTTTATATAAATAAAGGCATTACTCGCTCTTCCTATGTAGTTCTGGGGTGATTTTTCACCATTTTTAGCATCATTGAAACCTCATGAGGATAGATTTTCCGCCAAGCCTCAGTTCGAAGGACATTTACATTCATCATCATTAGTCCCTTCCAAAATCTCCAGTTGTTCTTTTTGACCAAGGTGTTTAAAAGTTGCCTTGTAGCCCTTTGTAGGTTTCTGAAGGTCTACAATTTTGTCTCTTGTGTCTTTTGCCAGCTTTTAGGTTTTTCCCATGATGCTGCTTAGATTTTTGACTGGTTGTGTGGTGCACAGGTGCATTTATGACAGCTAACGACCTCAAACAGATGCCATAAAATTAGAATCATGAGCATGAGTGTAGCTGGACTATTTAAAAGCGAAAGTCTTTGGTCTTTGAACGTCAGAGTCAGAAATTTGGCTGATAAGCAGGTGATCAAATGCTTATTTGACACAGCAATGTACAAATAAATTGTTATTCTTTTTAGACTTTGTCTCTCACAGTGGAAATGCACAAAGTTCTAGACCCCTCCATGAGTTCTGAGTAGGAGAAATTCACATCATGATAATTAGTTTGCTAACTTGTGTGTATTTTTTCCAGTAGCATGGCCTTTTGCTACAAGAATATACACTACTTTGTGTGGCTCTCTTGACAACTATAGCTTTTGATGTTGCGATATCTTTATATTCTTTATTTAAAATGGAATCTATGTAGTATTTGTAGAAAAACACACTCCAGAGACTATGTTAGATATTCTTAGATAAATCAAATAAGCGTGGATCCCCTTTGCCCACCTGCATGGCAATGTTTTTCAATGTAGCATGCTGGATAAATATTCCACTAATTTGTTTATTTATTTACTCAAGCCATTTTATTAGAAGGAACTCTTCTTGGAAATGCCAAAGTTAATTTCCTGGCAAGAGGCATGGGGTGTAGAGGCCAAGGTAGAGCTCTACTGAACACAGTGTGTTTGTGTGTATGAGCCAACATGTGCAGGCCTAAGGTGAAAACACTTTTAGCCAGAGAGCGACAGAAGCTGTGGAGATCTGCAGAGGAAATGCCTTTTTCCTCTTTCATTCGCTTGCTCATCTGCAGCTGTTTAAGCATGACGCAGCCGGTGTATCTGGGGAGAGATAAACGATGCTTTTAAGGGGAAAATTATGTCAATTATTTCTCCCACTCATGTTGTCCCACAACAAAATTGAATGTTTGAAATCAAATATGGGAGATTCATTCCAGAGAGGCATTGAAAATAAAGTTTTAAGTGAATAAAAAAACTCACTTAAATGTATTTTAGTAACATGAATGAACCAGGTAATGCCTTAAATGTGAAGCATTGAAAAATGACCATTGCATAAGCTGCTCTGAACAGCGGACAGGTAATTAATGAAAACAAAAAACTAAACTGTCATTCGGAAGCAAAATGAAAGCAGATGTTTATACTGGAAGCAACGTTAAAGCATTAGATTTCCTTTTCCCTGTGTCTGTTGAATATGTATTCATTTACCTTTTCTTATGTCAAGAAAAAGCACCTTCAGCTATGTCAAAAACACAGTGATCACAGGCTTTTCGTTTTGTTTTCTTTATCTTTTTTCTTCTCCATGAAAAGATCCTTCTCTCTGCAAATGTAATGTCATCTTTCTACAAAACGCAGCATGTATGTTGTTTGAAGCTGTCATATTTCTTAAAAGTGTGCTTGCATTTTAAGGCTTTTGTATTTTAAAACAGAAGTCAATGGGTATCGTTCGGGGGGAACGTGTTTGTCAATTTGGCGCCATTCTATTATTTGGCTTCCTGTTTGATCTGGAAATAGATGTGTCTTCCTGAATTTGCCTGCAGTTTCTCACAGAGAGGTGAAGCTTTTTCTTTGAAAGGTTGTCTATGTGAAATCTGTTTATGTAATTTGTTCCTTCTTTTTTAGCATTTGCTGTAGATAAAATAATATTGTTCATATTACTGCCCACAGGAAATTTGATCAAAGGTGAAGGATTATCAAATAAAATATGGAGAAAAAAATACTAGAAAAAAATGGTCACTAGGAAATAAAACAGCATTTTATAAATGCATTCAGAAAAAATGCTGTCTTAAGGAATTTGAGTATCAATCAAATATATAAACTAATTAGATCTTTTAAAAATATCTTTTGAGTTGTGTGTTTCCTTGCATAGCTTGTTTATGTAATTGTATTACTATTAATTGACAAAATGGCTCCCGAAAAGCTAGCAATTTTTTTGCAGGACCACAAAGATCCTACAAAAAAAATTCTAGATTTTGTAATACTAGATAACAAAACATTTGTAACAAAATATTTAGCTTCTAATTTGGGCTGAACCTTGACCAACTGTAGCACCCCTAGATCATTCCTTTGCCCCCACAGGTTTGTGTACAGTAGGCACTAGGAATGATAGGTGCACTAGGAATAGAATGCTGATGCGCTCATCACTCTGGATAAATCTAAACTCATCAGACCACATGGTTTCCATTGACAGAGAAAAGTTTGTAAGTAAGTTTGTGAGTTCCCTTCACACCGCCGCGGGTGGAAATTGCTTTTACTATTAGACATATGTATACCTGAGTTCTACTACTACACTGTCCTTAGATAGTTATCTTTCTATCCTTCCAGTTTATAGTTTCCAGTAAGAGGCTCATACCTTTTACTTAGTTAAATCCATAACTCCATTTTGATTAATTTTAGGAAAAAATGTGTTTTTTTTAACATAAAAGTGTCCTGTTTTCAAATGTTCTGTTCCAAACTTTCATAAAGTACCTCAGTCAAACAAACATAAACATTTCAAATACAGATTTTACCATCAAAAGATATATGTAAAAATGAAAGGAATTAAATTAAAACAACGAAATAAAGTTAAAAAGAAAAACGCTTAAACTTTTCTTCAGTACCTCAGTTAGGAACATGCATCATGTTAAAATACTCCCATTTGTGACTTTTCCAGCAGTTTTTCAGAGCTTTGTTTTCAATGAATGCCCCACTGCGACGGTTATTGTGTGAAGATAAACACGAGTCTGCCTTGTGTATAGATTAAAATTGAAGTCATTATTTTCTGAGAGTATACATTAAAGTAATTCATTGTTGGTTTGTACAAAACAAAAATAGACCTTTTGGTGTTGTGTGAAAGGAAAAGGCATTAAAAGGTGACAGGGGTTTATAAATGATTCGGAGGGCAGCAGCATCTTGTCTGGGTCTGTTTTGGACCTCTGTTGTGATTCCAGCAGTTCCCCTGGATTCCCTGCCCGGCCATTTTAAAAATCAACACAGCCCATGTATGGTTTAAATTTCTCCCCAAAAGAGAAGAAAACCCTGTCGTTGGCCGAAGGATGCTATGGTACTCATGCACGGCAGGGTGCAGCTCCAATCATTAATCTCCGTCCAACATGTGAGAGAAATCCAGGAGATGAATCCAGAGCCCTGACCCCTGTGCTAGAACAATGGCCCCTCATGTGTTCTCCAGCTTAGCAGACGCTCCGTTTGGAATTTCTGCTCAGAAGCAATGGCTACTGTCGATCTAATATTTAAGACCTATTGATGGAGGAGCTGGCGGCTAATGAAAGAGCTTCCGCCGCTGGAGAAGTATGTGCTCCTGCCCCTGCTCCTCCTCGCCTGCCCTGGTGCAAATAGCACAACACAGGAGACAGTTGTTTCTGGCTGCCCTGCGCCTGTCACGCATGTCAGGAGAAATCCCACGAATTATGACTCTGCCAGATGCAAGAGATTTTCACCATGCCTTCAACAGCCTGCTGTTTGTGCTGAGAGAGAGACAGAGGGAAGAAAGAGAGAGAGAGAGGAGCCCATACTTTGTTTTATTTAAATTAATTTTCAATATCTCAGCTTCTTTTTTTAAACTTGTGCCTTGTTCAGTCTATTATACTAGTCTAGCTTTTTGTAAAAGTTAAAGGTCTTTTGAAAATCAAGGGTTCAATAAATTGGAAAAATCATAATTGAAGAAATAAAATAAAATGTTATAAAATACAGCTCATAACACATCTATATCAGGTAATACATTTAAATATATTTCCATTTTTTATTATAACAATTGTATTATTATTCTTTTTATTTAATTACTACTTGGTTATTTAAATGATTTTATCCACAACATTTTATTATTATTTAGTTATTTTTGTATTGATTCAATATACTATTGAGACAACGGACAACGATTGGTGTTTGATCACTGTCTGCTGGCTACCCGGTGTGGCTCTCTATGCCACCTGCCTGGTGGTTAGAGCTAATGCTAGCACTGTAGCTTTTAACATTACTATCTGGATGTAAATAAAAGTTTTTGATCTCTCATCGCTGCTCCTGTCCATCTGTACAGTGACAGAAATCTTGACGGCTTGTAAGAACGAAGATGCCCCTAGAACTTTTGTTTAAATACTGAGGTTTCCCCAGGCCAACAAAAAGAAAATCCCTCTAGTGGTCTTCTCCAGGCCCTTGTCCCAGTTGGACATGTCTTAACCACCTCCCTAAAGGCTTCCAGGAGGCATCCAAAACCGATGCCTGTGCTACCATGGCTCACTTCCCCCAATATGGCCGAGTATTATTTCTACCCCAAACTCCTCCAAAGTGACTAAGCTTCTCCCCTAATCTGCGGGAGCATCCTGCAACCCTGCAGAAAGAGTATGTCAGTCGCTAGTATGCAGGAAACATAGATTATCTGTTTTATTGCGACCACAACAGAAGAAATCATTGTTCGGATCACTGCTGTTGCTGCATTTCAAGCTCTATCATTCTTTCTAGGGATGTCCCGAGCCGATCGTAAAGATCGGTATCGGGGCCGATCGAGGCATTTTTTAACTGATCGGAATCGGCTCTATGTATCGGACCGATCGAATGTTTACGTCAGCTACGTCACTGTAATGCCAAGCCAGCAGAGGGAGCCATCGCCGGAGTACTAACTCAGTACCCCTCTGCTGCTTCTCTGGTGACTTCCTGTTTGGTAGCATATAAGCTCTCAACATGTGCTTGGTCTTTGCGAAGTATTGCCAGTTTACCTGCCTTACCGAGCGTTATTCTATTACCCTTCTGATAGCCTGTCTGTGTATCACTCTGCCTTGTTCTCTGACCACTGTCTTTTGGATTATCCCTGGATTTGTTTGCCTGTTTGGACTGCTTCACGGATATTACGTTTATGCCTGTTATACCGACTACGCATCTGGATTACCCTTGGAACAGTCTGCCTGTTTTCATTACGTTTATTCAACCCTTGCCTGTTTATTGTGACTGTCTGTAATAAACCTCTGCACATGGATTCTGACACTGTCTCAGCGCCCTTGTTACAGTCACGCACGTGTCGCAAACTCGCATGTTAAACTCGCATGTTGTTTACTACTTGCAATACGATGCTAAGATGTCAGCAGTGTGGAAGTATTTTAAGTTGGAAAGTGATTCTAGTCTGGTAGCTACATGCAACGTTTGCAATGCGAGCATTTCACGCGGTGGTACTAGCAAAGCAGCCTTTAATACTACCAACTTGATAAGGCATCTTAAAACGAAACACGACAGAATATTGCGACTTCACTGAGCGAACGCAGAAAAAGGCTAAACCATTTTATTGATGCACTGCTGAGCTATTTGGTTGTCAAGAGTACACACTGGATTGATTTAATAATCTGCATGCACTTAAAGTGTGCAATTAGCACAAGGAAAAGACAAGTATCGGACCGGGACTCGGTATGGGTCGATACTTAAAATTAAATGACTCGGATCAGATCGGGGGCTCAAAAAACCTGATCGGGACATCCCTAATTCTTTCCCTTACAAACAAGACCCTTAGTTTAAAATCCCTCCACTCAAAGCGAGATCTTCCTGCACCTTACTGGTCAAAAACCCTTTTCAAGTCAAAAACCATGTTCTTTGTGGTGCTGGTCATTGAGGCTGCTTAGTATCCCTCTGCAATCTGTCCTAGACCCTGCTGTGGGCCCTGCTTTGATTGAGCAAAAAGCTGGATTCCCCAAACTGGATACACTCCAGCCCCCAGTGACCAATACTGGACATTCCTGTTAAATTCCAAAATTAATTGGGCAGAGGCAAGTGTTTGCCAGGTGAACCAAGCTTTTTCTCTGGTTATATAAACAGCGAGCAGTGACTTACAGGAGACCCAGAACCTCAATATTCCCAGAGCAATCCTCTCAGAATGCCATGAGGGAAATGTTCAACTGCCTTTTTCTGGTCCACAAATTCATGGTGACTGGTTGGGCGAACTCTCCTGAGCCCCAGAGCACCCTGGAGAGCCTATAGATCTGATCTAGGATGAACACATTATTTCTCCTGAATAAGAGGTCTCCTCTCCAGTACCATATTTTGAAGGCTATCTCCTTGTAGACAGTTCAAGCTACAGCCAAGACTGGTACCAGTAAAAGAATTCTGGAGAATCACTGAGAATGCTGGAAAAATTGGCATTGACTTAGTAAGAGGTCAAAATTTGTCAAAATGTAACACAAACTGTGAACCTTCAAATTCACTACACTTGTGGAGGTTACCAGTCTGTTCAAGGGTAAAATAATCCCTTTGTCAAAGTATTTGACCCCCAGGTTCTAGAAGTGGTTAAATATTTACCACTGACGTTATTGGCTGTTGAAAATAAATGGGAATAAAAATATCATCAAGATAAAACATCTCTGAGAAATATGGATTTGATTATGGAAATTGTTGTAAATCATTGTAACAACTTAAAAATTTTATGACATCACCGCTCCCTAGCAACCAAATTTTCTGAAATGGCTGTTTACCATAGCAACCAAGTTGGCATATCTCATTCTCAGCTCAGAAAAGTTATTGAGAAATGGGGGGTTGGTTTATGTCACTATGTTTGACATTGACTTTAAACTGCATGTTTTCAAGCCAACATCAAGGTTTGAGATTATTATTATTATTATTAATATTATTAAAGATTTTGATAAATGAAACTTTATTTGAAATGAAATGAGTCATTTAATTATTTTTACAATTTTAAATTCAGTAATCACTCATAATAATGCTCATCTCCACCTCACTCAAAACGCTGGCTTTCATTCGCCGATGCTCATTAAGACTTTTTAAGTTTATTTCAAATTAGCATTTAGCTTCACTCATGCTTCAGTTCAAAACAAAATCAATAAGTGCAACCTAATCTGCCTTTGGTTGAGAACTCTCCAGGCTGGAGATCTTTGCCTCGCTCCGCTCTTAAATGCTAATGCAATTTGCCATCACTAAAACCATCGCTGTAATTGCTGATTGGGCCGCTCAGAGTTAAACTCGAGTATTAGATATGCTTGCTTTCCTTCCCGTCTTCTGGTCATGGACCCCCCCCCCCACACACACACACATTTTAACCTTCCCAAACACCTGGACATTATTATTTCTCCTGCCAGCTGCCATACAAGTCACCACTGTGTGGTCAGATTTAAATAGTGGTAATGATGGGCTTAGCAAGGGGTTCCTCAAACTGTTCTTCTTCTGTGAGCCATCCATTGAAATCAAATAAGCAAAACGAGTTTAATTAGGGGCTGGATGTAACTGTGGCTACTTTCACATCTGCTTGCCATTGAGGGGATCCACATGATCAGGGGTCAGATTAGGATTGTTAATTGTTTTAATTCATCTCAGGTTTGTGAATTTAGTCTGTACCTCAGTTTTCTTTCACAAATAGTTAATATGAATGAAGTTAGGATTATTTAAGGAATTTATAAAAGATCTGTAACATATATTGAATTATAAATCGTATTTTAAAATAAGAATTGTTTTACACTTTTTGAATTCTGAATTACTGCTGAGCTTAAATTTCAATCCATTTCATCCTCTACACCCAACAGCAGCCCAACACCAGCTGATTATAACAGTTGTAGATGATGATGAGGGCCACGGTCGTCCTATTCACAAATCTCTCAAGAGTAATGAATAGGATTCTAAGGTTTGTGACATCACAAACATAACAATCTGAAGCTAGGTCACACTATGAATATTCAGTTCAATGGAATCGTATGGCCACCACATTGGTGAGGTCAGGCCTATGAGTTTTTTTGGGATCGCTGACTGGGTGCCGGGGCATGATCCAGTCAGCTCGAAGCCTGGAGCATGGCAGATACATGAGCAAAAGGAGATCCCACACCTCACGCATCACTAAACTGAGCGGGGTGAGGGCACCCCAGAGTACTCCCAGCGCACCACCTGGAGCCTTCGCTCACCAGACCCGGTTACTACCATCTCCTACCGCCGCTGAGTGACATTTTAGGACGTCATTATTGAGTTAAAGTAGATCATGATAAAATCATGATAAAACAGAAGAGTTATCTAGTGAATTATTTTATTTTTTTAAATGATGCTGTTCGTGAGCATGTAACGACATACAGGGAAATACTGCATCCTTTTACATAGTGTGACCGCAGCTTGAGAATGGCTCCTTTTTAGAGAATGCTTATGCTTTTTTTTATTAGTTAAGATTATTTTTCTCTTTACTTTTGTCTTGTATATGCTACAAAAAATACATTCATATCTTTAAAATATATTCCCTCAAAATTAATTTCAACTTGACAAAAATTTGACTTAAGATACAATATTTAATATAAACATTTCATGGATTGCCACCTGTGTATATTAGTAAGATGTTCTGTTTTTGTAGAAGATTAGTAAGAGTTCTATTTTTGTAAGGACTCGTCAATGTTTTCCTCAGCAACTTGCCCTGGAAGTTAAAGTGTGTTTAATGTGAATTAAAGAAGTAGTGAAGCAGAGACCTGATTCAGCGGAACTCCAGCTGAGGAAATGATCCTGAAGCTCTCAAACTGGCACCATTAGCATTCATACGGCACCCTTAACGATACGGCACAATCTGCACTGCTTTCAAGTTGAAACAGAAACGCTGAAGACAGCTTTGTGGAACATTACTGGCACCAGCAGACAGCTCACATGCTTCTTCAGGTTTTTCCTTCAGTCGCATTTGACTCATATTGGAAAAAAAAACCTGGAAAAATGTACACCATGAGCTTTTAGAAGTACAAGAAATTAAGTTCATTTCAGGTTTGTCACTAGACTATGTGAGACGTGTTTTTTTTTTGTTAATGAAATCAAATTGATGACTCACACTCAGTCCTTTTCTTTTTTTTTAACACATCTGAACGGTGGTCCTTTTTAACCATGCTTTCTTTATTCCTCGGTTAATTACACTCTGGTATAATGAGAGATTGACTTCATGGCAACACTTAAGGCTTTCTTTGAACTCCTTTTCTCCTCCTTTGTATCCTGTTACCCTGCATTTCAGATCTGTTAATGAGTCTGAACACAATTAGCCCAGCGTTTTGACATCTTAATTGCTGCCATTTGATCCGGGAGATCGGGTTTCCTCACAGATGCAGCACTTAGCTTGAGCTTATAGATTATTGCACCCGGAAGGTTTTTTAATCGTATCTAACAGGTTCAGAATTAATGAATCTTTAGCTTCAGATATCCGACAGGGTTTTCTTAACTTTGTTTAATGTTTCACAAGTGCGCGTTCCCTCTCTCCTGGGGATAACGGGTATTTTTATGTTGTTTTGCGATTTTCTACTTTGGAAGCATCACAGTTTTGCTTTGTTGTCGTGATGCTGAGGCATTACAGTTGTCTAGGCAGCATGTGTCAGTTTTCATATAAATGTCATGCAAAAAAGAGAAGATTTGTGAATCAAAGTCTGTGCTGCCAGGAGTTTGTGTCGGCTGGGAAATACGCACTGGCATGTTCCGCGCCAGTCCCAGACACCACTATAAATAGCTCTCTCTCTCTCTCTCTCTCTCTCTCTCTCTCTCTCTCCCACACTCACACACACAGATGTGAGTCATGGAAGAGTCATAGTTCATGCATGAATTAAATAATTGGAAAAAAATTACACTTAAAATATTGTGTTTTAATCGTTTTTACTATTGAGTTAATCCTGTTAAAAAATGTTTAAATATGAAAGACAAAATATTATTTAATTGATTAATCTGTATATAATACTAATGATGCTTACATTTTTTTGGCTGCATGTATCAAATTGTTATTCTAATTTTATCATGCTTTGGTAGAATTATTAATTTAACCCACCCAGTTTCGACTCTAAATACATGGCATCTTTATTTTTTGAGATTTTGCCTGTTCTTTCTCAATTTTTGAGATTTTTGCAGTAAAAAAAGACAAAATTTACTACTTGAAATGTAGTAATGTAATGAAACACTATTTGTAAAAAAATATATAAAATAAAGAAGCTGGGTTGTACTAAAAAATGATATCAAGCACAGTCACGAGGTAAATTATTAGTGCAGGTTGTAAAGTAGTAAAAACTACTTAAAAAGGCCCCAGACTTCTAAGGGTTAACTCTAAACGTTGTGACATTGGCTTTGAAACTTCAGATGGGATGTGCCACAGTTTGCAGCTCAAGCATGATGCCAGTGATTATTTTCAGAGATTCATCGAGCGTGTCCAGCTGCCGCCTCCTTGAGATTTGGGAACATGTAAATACTGGAGCCCCTGTGCACCTCCTTTCTTCTTTCATCGCATCCAGCGTGGAAACATTTTGATTTTACAGAGCTGAATGCTTTTGGGGTTGTCTCCGATTTACAAAGTGAATGTGAATTTATTAAAAAACTAAATTGAAGTTTTTCATCTTAAATGCCACAGGGCCTCTCTCACGTGAGCGTGTGTGTGTGTGTGTGTGTGTGTGTGTGCGTGTGTGTGTGTGATAGCTTGACTTATTGATTATGGAGCACTGTGTGCCCAATTTCAAAGAGGAGAGTAGCAGTCGCCATGTAACTTCAGAGAATTCATTTGACTCGCTAAGGCCCTTCATGAGAAACATATGTCTGTATACTTCTTCAGGTAATAAGATCTGCCTCCACTTGTAATGAAAGGGCCCGCCGCCATCCACACACACCAGCAAAAAGAAAAGGAAAAGCAATTTCTATTTTTGCTCTTAGCTTCTCGCTGGATTGAAACCTTGAGTATTTTTTGGGAGTCTCTGCTGCTCTCTAATAGTGTGCGAGTGTGTGTTGGATTTCGAGACAGATGTTGTACAGATTTCTCAGCGATGTGTTACAGTGTATCTGAGAAACACTTGTGTTAATTCATCAGCTCTCTGTCTTGATTGACAATCCGTCTGCCTCGAGGGCTGCAGGGAACCAGAGAGAGGGGGGAAAAGATGAAGGAAGGGATGATGGTGAAAAAAGAAGGGATGAGTTTACATGTGGAGACCCTCAGGAGGAGTTATTTCCTCTGCTTCAGTCAATCCTGGCTCGTCTTTCGCAGCTGATTGAGTTTCTGCAGCTTTTCAGAAGATGCCGCTAATCTTGAGTTTGCTGCACTGTGCTACTCGATGTTCAGATTCAGATTTGCATCTGGACGTGTGTTCTCTGTGCTGCTGCAGCTCGGCAGAATGTGTCTGATGGACAATCTCCATATGTAACAGACTCAGAAGAGATCTGTGCAGACTGTAGCTGATATTATAGGAATGACAATTTTATATTGGTAAAAAGTAATCACATTTCCGTAACATTAAACTTGAAATGGGATGTTCCACCATTCTTCCTTTATTAATTCTTTCTTCCCAAATTATTTTTACAGTTCTGCGAGAACTTTTGACATTTCTTTTTATTCTGTGCTTCATTCCTCCCTTCTTTATCTTTTACAGCTGCTTACCCTCTTGACTCTTCCTTCCTTCTTCCTTCCGTTCTCCCTTCTGCATGTTTTACATTAACTGCCCTCCATTTTTCCTTCATTCCTCCCTTCATGTTTTTCATCAACTTCCCTTCATTTTTCCTTCCTTCCTCCCTTCTTCAGGTTTTACATAAACTTCCCTCCATTTTTCCTTCATTCCTCCCTTCATGTTTTTCATCAACTTCCCTTCATTTTTCCTTCCTTCCTCCCTTCTTCAGGTTTTACATAAACTTCCCTCCATTTTTCCTTCATTCCTCCCTTCATGTTTTTCATCAACTTCCCTTCATTTTTCCTTCCTTCCTCCCTTCTTCAGGTTTTACATAAACTTCCCTCCATTTTTCCTTCATTCCTCCCTTCATGTTTTTCATCAACTTCCCTTCATTTTTCCTTCCTTCCTCCCTTCTTCAGGTTTTACATAAACTTCCCTCCATTTTTCCTTCATTCCTCCCTTCATGTTTTTCATCAACTTCCCTTCATTTTTCCTTCCTTCCTCCCTTCTTCAGGTTTTACATAAACTTCCCTCCATTTTTCCTTCATTCCTCCCTTCATGTTTTTCATCAACTTCCCTTCATTTTTCCTTCCTTCCTCCCTTCTTCAGGTTTTACATAAACTTCCCTCCATTTTTCCTTCATTCCTCCCTTCATGTTTTTCATCAACTTCCCTT
>SRMA01025502.1:0-19871 GCA_007224835.1 Danionella cerebrum
ACGTGACCTCAAAAGGGAAATAAGCGGTTTGGAAAATGAATAAAACTGATAGACTTGAGCAGTACGCCATAAGGAAAGTTCAAACGACTCTCAGTAAATGATCTGTTGTAAACTGAAACTGAAGAGTTTTAGATGGTGAGGGGAGATGCTTTATCTAAAAGGAGGAAAGGAAATATCAAACGAAGCAGTGATTCCCAAGGCTAGTGTTCTGATATCCAGGAAATAAATATAGATGAAAGCAAAGTAGGACGCTAAAACCTCAAGACCACATCTCCATCAGGACTGGATTGAGCGAGGAAGTGATAGAGAGGTCAGATGAGGCTGAGGCCATGCTTCAAATGGAGTCACATGATCGTTGCGGATAGATGCAGTCAACACAGTTATTCCATTACAACTCATAATAACAATTTTGCATCATGCTTGCTTGCACTGCTACCCAGCAATCATTCTGGAGACACATCAGAGAGTGAATTCTCTCACAACCCAACTACAACGGACTACGGCAACAGCAGAATACAAATGAATTCTCTGAATCGTTTTGCTACGAGTTAACTCCGTAGCGCCGTCACAATTGGCAATGATTGCTACTCCATCATCGAAGGTGAAACCGAGCATATCTGCCAATAACCAGAAGCAAGCAAGTCGAATAATAGACCAAAACAAACAGCAAATTCAATGTTTTACTTTCAATATTCCCCAAACACAGTGAGCTCATGTTTTCATTCACCGAGCTGAGAATTCAACAATAGCCGTGTGAACTCTGACTCACTCTGTGCTAGACGAGTGAGGACAAATTGATTCATTGCACCTACATGACCCCAGGAACCACATTTACAGAAACTTCCACAAAGCAAAGGGTGGAAAACAGACCATGTAAAAATCTTGTTCTGCTCTACGCCAGTTGTCATAGTGATAACTGTGGTTCAGTCGATCCGAAGGCATTAAAATCAGCAATTACTAGCATTCCATCGACTCTAAATGTAAGGATTCCATAGGATGTTCCTTGCAAAGGAAGAATTCCAAAGGGAAAACCAGCACTGGGATCTGTTTTAAGCCCTTTCCGCCTGAGTAGCCTAGAGCCGGAAGTATGCTTGGTAATTGGAGGGCTGCTATTTCTTGGAGAACATGTTAATTCCTTCGGGCTCTCTCTCTCTCGAAAAAAAAACAGCACTAATGAAGAGTGACGGAAACACTGGGCCGTATGATTACTACCTGACTATTCTGATGCAAATTTCCAGAAGAATGTTCATAAAAACAAATTTTCACTCAAAAATTTCTCTGGGGACAAGCCTTTCAGACAAAGGAAACAATCAGGGCACACAGGCCATTAAAACTATAAAGGATATGAGCAATTAGTCTGGCTACGGATTACAAGTTTGAAGTTGTCTGAAATAATTTTACAATAGTCCATAACGTCACGCTAATGACATATTCTGGCAGAGCAGAGCACTCAGAGACCATGATCAAATTACAGAAAGCAAACTCCATTGAAGTATCGTTGTAACAAAAGCTCTGATGTGTTTATCTGACTGTCAGCACTGGAACAACTTCAACGTCACGTTTAAAAAGAATTATTAAAATCCAACCAGTTTTATGTCGTTTGTTATGTTGACAATCTAATTTAAATTCAAATACTTTAACATGTTAATTAATTATTCTTTGTAAAGGTGATATATGACAAAATTGGTGTCTCAAAAAGTATTAGTATAACCCTGCCTTTTTCCACCAGTCTCTGTCTATCAGTCCCTCCTAAAATGATCTGTCTGATGATTGGTTCTGTACGCTACCCAGCAGTAAGCTCGTTTCTGGTGTGTGTTGAGAGTTTTCTCTGCAAAGTAAATTTGAGAAACTGTTCCGGACAGAATGGAAAAAAAGGCAAATTTGCTGTACATGAACTTTAAATTCGAACATATTCATCAATGCTGTGTTGGTTGTTTTTATATTATGAATATTAGTCATACAGCTCCATTGTATCAGAAGTAAAGGCTTGTTTTCATCTCTTTAGGAGCATTTCGGGAGCATTTTGGTTTGTGAGATTCTCAGCAAAGATGCTCTGAACTAAAAAAACCAACAGGAATCTCTCTGATGTTAAGTGTTTGGAGCGCTGGAGATGTTTCTTTGTATTGTGATGTTTTCAAAAAAAAAAAAAAAGATTTGGTAATAAATGCTTGAGTGGATTCCGACATATTCATATTTGGATATCTATCAACTCTACAAAGTTTTTAAAAATCCCTCTGGCTCCATAAAGTGCTCAATAATATTTGAATGTTTTAGTTCATTGGAATTCAGTGTTTTGACATGGGAAAGGTTTTTTTTTTTTAATGCCCAAGCGTGCAGAATGAAAATAGCCACAATGGACAGCCGTTTCAGAATAGCTTTCATACTTTTGAAAATAATTTCAGCACATAAAGGAAAAGCACAAATTTCCATGCTCATGTTGAACTGTGGAGGTTATTGTGAGCAGTTCCACATTAAATTGCCCATTGTGGCATTCCATGTCTTTTGTATGTCCATTTGTGCAAACCCATTCCGGAGATATTAAAATAAACTAAAAATTTTGATTTGGGCGTCAGATTGAGAACAGAGACCTTTAAGTTTTATTGGGGTTATTTTATCACAAGCCTTAAGCGTCATTAGAATGTTGTAGCTTCACATTTTTACAGCTAGCTCCAATTACAGCCATCTCCTCTTCTATTTGAAGAGCTGAAAGGGCAATGAACCAATTCAAGCAAGTTTACTCAGTCTGAAAGTAAATCCAAACAGACAAAAGTCTGCCCTGAGCCACAGAGCCTGTCGTGCAAGAAAAAGAAAGCAGTCGCCATTTGCATCAAGCCCTAGTTTTGAGACAGCAATGCAAAATTATAATAATTAGCAATGACAACAATATTTATCTGCCACTGAGAGGCTGTCGGGATTAAATAATATCTGCTTAATAGAATAGTCATGTACTATTCTGCTGTCACATCAGGGTGACACTTGATGGTCAAAGGCATTACGAACTATGACCAAGCACGACACATCTTAAGTATTCTTAGACGGGACAAAAGTCACAAAGAATTAAAGTCCTTTTGTATCTGCCTCCAACATACACTCACTGGCCACTTTATTGGGTACACCTGTCGAACTGCTCATTAACACAAGATGCTGAACCTTGAGTCGGATGGGCTACAGCAGCAGAACACTCACAAAAAATGGACTACAGAAGCATGCAGATGCTAGTGTCAAAATTTGGCATCAGCATCCTGTGATCATTCCTGCTTTGTTTTAACGGTTAAGGCTGGTGGTGGTGGTGTAATAGTGTTGGGAGTAATTTCTTGGCACACTTTGGGCCCATTAGTTCTAATTTAGCATTATGTCCCCCATAACAGCCTCCCTGAGTATCCCAATCTACTTCCAGCAGGAGAAAAAAACCATGTCAAAGCTCAAATCATCTCAGACTGGTTTCTTGAACTTGACGATCTTGAACAATGTCCTTAACAGTCACCAGATCTCAATCCAGTAAAGCACCTTTTGGATGTGGTGGAATGGGAGATTCATATCGTGGATGTACAGCCGACAAATCTGCACTAATTGCATGATGCTCTCTGAGGAATGTTTCCAGAACCTTGTTGAATCTATGCCATGAAGAATTAAGGCGGTTCTGAAGGCATAGGGTGGTATAACTAAGTGCTAGCGAGCTGTACTTAATAAAATGGCCGGTAAGTGTATAAAGATTCAAATTCACACAGCTCCACTTAAACCCTGTTACCAGAACTGTTAGAATGAGTTGTTGCTCGTTTCACTTTCGTCTCGTTTAAGAGATAGCTTAGCACAGAGATCTGTTTCACACATACGGCGTCTCCAGACCGTGAGCGATGCATCTGTGTAACTGTGACGGCAGATGGGGGAAACACTTCCACACTGAAAGTTTCTTCTGCAAAACAGACCCCCGGCTCAACTGCATGAGGAAAATATTCTGATTTAATTCAGCAAGATGTTATTTTTAATCGCTGTAGGTAACGTATTATGATTCAGAATGACACATAAACACTGATTAATGCAAAAAAGAAACATATCCTGGGGATTTCTGGAGGAGAAAGTTCGTTGACTATAATTGTGAGTGTCAGTTGTTTCATTTAGTGTTTTTGAGGAACTTTTTGCCATTTGTTCATTGGTGTGAAAAATAAAACTTGGCGTTTTACCCAAAATAAGGATATAAACTGGGATCTATAATAATCATTTAGCATTTGGAACAAGGCTTTAGAGACGTGTACATAGGGGTGGGCGATATCTCGATATTTAAAATATATCGAGATATTTTTTAAACTCGATATGAATTCTGGCATATCGTACATATCGATATAATGTCTATGTTTAATTTTCGCCACTTTGCTTGTTTGCCTTCTCTGTGCTGTGCTCGTCCGCGCCTCCTTGCTTTTGTTCCCCCTCCCCTTGCCTGGCGTCTCAATCAACATGGCGGCGCCCGCAACCAGCCCGGAGGCTACAGAACTTGTTGCAAAAAAAGAACAGCTGGCTCCATTATATGGAAATACTTTGGTTTTAAGTCGTCAGACGAACAACAGACAGATGTCTACTGCCGTGAATGCCGTGAAAGTTGCTGCCAACCAAAGCTCAACTAATCTCCACAATTCTATAACGCGGAGTGTAGAATATGAAAGACAGAGCGCAAGGTTTTGTAGCATCACAGTCCGTGGCATTTCACATAGCGGTGGACATGGCACCCATATCCGTCGTTGAACAACGTGGCTTTAAACGTATGCTAAAAACACTTGATCCCAGTCAGATACAGTTTACCCAGTCGGCATTACTTTTCGAGACAGGAACTCCCGCGACTGTACACTACAGAGAGAGCGCGGCTTGCTGCTGAATTGGAAAAGGTTACTTACAACAGAGGTCCCGCAAAGATGAGCTTGAGTTGAGTTGTTTTATTTTTGAATGAAAAGAAGGCAATGTGTATTATTTTACAGTTAAATTATTATTTATGTTATCAGGGATTTTGTTTAGATTCTAAATGTTACAGGAGCACTTTGTTTTTTTAGTTGTTTTATTTTTGAATGAAAAGGCAATATGTATACAAGGATTTCGAGATATATTTTTTGCTTCATATCGCCAAGCCCTAGTCTGAGATTAAATCACTTTGAGAGGTCATATGGTGATAAACATTGAAGGAAATTTGCATCTCTTGATAAAAAAACACCACAATAGAATTAGAGAATTAGTTTTTTTTATGAAAAATACTACATGCTCTTGTGGAAACATGTTCTTATCAAAGAAACATAATAATCCTGACTGTCACTGCAGATGTATTTGTGGTATTCTGAAGGACAAGCCCAGGATCCTGGTCACTCATCAGCTTCAGTACCTGAAGGCAGCAAATCAGATCCTTGTTCTGAAGGAGGTGAGCTGTAGCAACACAAACGAGGAGTTTCTTGCTCTCCCATTTATTGTTATGTTTTGTCGCATGATTTTTCGGGGTGTTTTGAAATGCTTCTAGTCTAGTTAAAGGAAATGTGGGTAGTTGAAACGATTGGCAATGAAACAAAGATTGTAAATCAATAATGAGCTGCATGTCTCTCAGGGGCACATGGTTGCAAGAGGCACGTACTCTGAGCTGCAGCAGTCAGGAGTTGATTTCACCTCTCTACTGAAAAAGGACGAAGAGGAGGAGGGGGGTGTGGAGAAAGGAGAAGCACCTCGATCTCCTCGCAACCGAACCCTTTCCCAAAACTCTGTCCGTTCCCACTCATCATCGATTCTGTCTATGAAGGATGACTCTGATCAGCTGCCGGTAGGACTTCACCACATCAAGAGCTTTAGTTTGGATTTCTATCAGTGTTCGGATTTAAATTTTATAGAAATTATAATATGAGTTTCTTTTTTGTTGTTCCTTACTTTTAAAAGCTTTATTTATGGGGTTTAAAAAATTAAGAAGAAAAGCCCAACCCCGTGGTCTGCTGCACCGGACATTCATACACGGTTGTAGAATCTCAAACATGTCGTCATTTCTCAACCTGCTCACATCTCTTCCTTTCATCACACTCTTCTTACCTGTTCCAAACAAAGGCAAATATGCCCATCTTTAAAAAAATATATAAAAAAATAAGCAGAAAAAAAAATAAACATGTTCACCTTCAATCTGAAAGGGAAAAGTTTGTTTTTTATCGCTGTCACAATTTAATTTAGCACTTAGTAATTTCCTGAATTGATTTCATCCAGATTCACAAGATCCTGAGTCATTTTGATATACGAGTCAATTAATAATATATATTTTTATTTTGTTCTAAAATCATTATTACGGTATGTTGTTACTGGTTTAAAGTGAACTAAGATGGAACTCACTGACCTGGCACATTTTTAAAAAGTCACCTTCTGTGCCAAAATTGCTAAAGAATTACATATTTTCAACCTGATGCTCAGAAAAAAATCCTAAGAGCATCCAATAATAACAAAATAATTTCATATTTACAGACCGACGCCTTTTGGTCAATATTTGTAGTATATTATCTTATATTTCTAATATAAGTTTACGGCACAGATATTTAAAAATATTTTCCACAATTTAATTGTAGAAGGTAAAGGTGGTCATGTTTTTCTTAATTCTATACACAGTACTTCCCCTACCATTCAATAGGAGGGACCCAGTTTGCAGTCCTTTTGTTTTGTCTGGCGTCACATGGTGCTTCTAGGGCCTGGATCTCCACTTTCCCACCCATCAATACTATCAATGTGGCATAAAAAAAGTTAATGTTCCGCTTAAAGTAAAATGGATTTAAATTGATTTTGATATTCTATTGTTTGTCAACGGGCGAGTGGAGCACCAGACCCCAGAAACGCCATGTGACATTATGGTTTAACAATCGGGTAGTTCTGGATAGATCTTCGCATCTTATATGCAAGTTGTTTATTTGATTCTGGGAAAAATGGAGGCCATTAAACCGTATTATATTGAGATTTCATAATTTAATTTTCATGCCATATTAAATTTTTGTTGCAGTAAAGTAAGTTTTATGCCGTTTTATCAGCAGGGGACAATTCAATTCAACATTTGTGCAGCTCTGTATGAAGGATATACACGTATCAGTGAGTACTTTCTCACAGAGTGCACAAAGTACTCATATTCAGACAATAATTTTAAAATAAAATACCTTAATCATGAATTGTATAATGAGATATCTGTTTATTTTGTAAAAAAAAAAAAAAAAGGTTTGTGTGCCCTTAATGGGCATAAATGGTGTCAGGCTGCAACATGCAATTCAGTGGTATGTCAAAGGTTGTCTATTGCCAATGTCTGCGCTTCACCCCTCTGATAGGTGGAGGCTGTTCACACGATGGCTGAGGAGTCACGCTCTCAAGGGAACATTGGTATTCGGATGTACTGGAAATATTTTCGTGCTGGAGCCAATGTGCTCATGCTGATATTCCTGCTGCTGCTCAACCTTCTGGCGCAGGTATAACACAGAGCAGAGCCTCTGGAAAGTTCAGAGAGCCACGCTGACTCTGGTTTCTGCTCCACAGGTCTTCTACATTCTTCATGACTGGTGGCTTTCATACTGGTGAGTCAATGTATTTGTTTAGTCTATATCTCACCAATCCATGTTTGATCTACCAAAAGTTTTACTATTTTTATGTTGATTTGGGTTTTCTTATATCTTAATGTTCGAAAGTTTGGACACACTTTCTTATTTGATAATGGTTTTTATTTTAATGACTTCTTTTGTAGATTCATACTGAAGTCCATCATCAAAAAAACATATGGAAACAATGTTGCCTGTTTCTTAGTTTAGTTTTGTTTTGGTGACAGCGCAGAAAACTCTGGGTATTCTCTTAGCTTCATGATGCAGTCACTAAAATGGTTGCCTTAGATTTTCTTCTGAGACCACCTGTTGAAAACTATTTGAAAACTGTTAGAAATGCATTTCTGTACAACTTTTAAAAAGCTCTTGGATGAGTACTGTCCCAAGGGTCAAGTCTACTGTTGAACATTAGTTCATCCCAGTCACCAGCCTCAGAAATCACAAATGAACAGCTTACAGATTCAACATTCTCAAAGGAGACCTCATGACTTAAAGTTTTGCAAAGGTAAAGCAACAAACAGATGAGGTATGTTTAGGTTAAGAGGCACAGGGACATTGGAGCAGTGCAGATCTGTGCTCTAGTCTGAGTACAAATTTGAGATCTTTAGTTTTACACGTGTGCTAAAAAGGTTAACGGGTGGTTTCTTTATGTATGGTTTCTGTTGTGAAACAAGAGGCTTGATTGTTGCGGATTTCTTCAGGCTAATGGAACCAGCACAGCGTGTTGCATCAACAGGTCGTCAGCATTTAGTTGTAATATCATTTATTTTCCAGTCAGGAAAATGCGCTGTGTAAAGGCGTTTTGGATCAATTGAAAGGCCACCACCTTCACTTAAACTATTACAGTGGTACCCCGAGATACGAAATTAATCTGTTCCAGGGTGACGTTCGTTTTTCAAACATTTCGTATCTCGAAGCCGGGACCATGAAGCGCAGCGTGATGGCAGACTAAACTAGCTAGAGCAGAACATTTGTGGTTGTTCGTATCTCGATTTTTCATTGCATCTCGAAGCAAAAACTTTCCCGCGAGACCTTTTGTATCTCAAATATTTCGTAACTCGAAGCATTTGTATCTCGGGCTACCACTGTATCAGTGAGAATCTTCAATCTACTCTTGGAACAATGAAAGCCCATTATTTGAGAAGGTGTTTCCAGCTCTGGGCCAGCAAGGGTTTTCTAATCATCCATTAGCCTAGTACCACAATGAGCAACACATTGTACCATTTGAAGAACACTGAAGTGATAGTTGCGGGAAATGCGCCTCTACACAGCTATTGTAGATATTACACCAAAAACCGGACATTTGCAGCGAGAATAGTCATTTACCACATTAACACTGTACAGAGTGTCTTTCTGATTCGTTTCATGTTGTCTTTAAACGGAATATATACAATATTGCTTTTAGAATTTAAAAGTGTTAGAAACCCTTTAATGTCCTGTATTATAGGGCCACAGAACAGGAGAAACTAACTGCCATCAATGCCAACTCCACTGTCCTCACCAACACCACTCAAGAGCTCAACCGAGACTTCTATCTGGGAATCTATGCAGGTACAGGAAGATAATGCTAAGTCTGAATAAACATCGACAAGCTGCTAGCTGTAGGTGTCAGGTTTACATGCCTCATGTCTATTGTGTTTTCATCTTGTCAGGTTTAACAGGAGCAACCATCATCTTTGGCTTTGCACGTGGTCTGATCATGTTCAATGCTCTGGTCCGTTCAGCGGAGGCACTGCACAACCGTATGTTCAACAGCATCCTGAGAACTCCTGTTCGCTTCTTTGACATCAACCCCATTGGTGAGTACATGAATAGAAAGCTGGGTCCCAAATAATTTGGGGATTTTTAAAAAAAAAAATCTTACCATTAATTGCATGACAACAGACTACCAGAAGCCTTTATGAAGCCAGCATTTCCTGTCAGCATACTGCATCCACATCAGTGCAGTGTTGGCAGACGATTCTAAAGATGGCATTACTTTAAAGATGCAATTTAATCCCTGTGTGTATTTTTGGCTTGGCCAACAGAGGGCAGTAGAGTGTCGAAAAAATGATTGTTTTGTCCACAGGAGGTTTTTGAAGATGCTTATTTTTGTGCAAACGTATTTTCATAATTGATGATATTTTACACTGCACACAAATGTTGTGGATAACTATGTGGGTTTTGTGAAACTTTAGCCAGTAGTACTTAATGTAAACGATCAAAATATTCCTCCATAAATGTAATAATAGGTTTATATCAATCTGTTTAAGCATTTACTATTTGTTTTGTATAGATTTTCTGATTTTTGAGTTACAGTTGCATGAACTAATTAAGATACAGGGAATAGAGTAGGCGGCACGGTGGCCCTGTGAGAAGGTTGCCGGTCGAGGCTTGCTGGTAATCTTCCTGTAAGGAGTTTCAGGGCTCTAGAGTGCGACCAATTTGGTCGCATATGCGACCTAATTTCTCAATGGTGCGACTAAAAAAATCAAAGGTTGCACCGGTGCGACCCGTCGTTCGAGGGGAAAAAACTAAACTCCGTGAGTCTCCCGGTTGTTCAACAACAGACACACATTAGGCCCATATCGTGGTCTAAACCAATCAGAGATAGTGAAGAGCGTATCCCGTCCCACCCCCCCTCTGATTGGCCGTGGTCCAGATATTCCTGTATGTGTGTGAACGTACGTTTGAAAATGCATGTGATGCAGTCAGACAGAGAGAGGTGAGTCCATCAGGTAAACAGTGGATGTAGCCGCGGATTACGAGAGAAGATGAAAAGAACGATTGACAGATTTTTCATTAAGAAAGATAAGTTAGGGCCTGATCGTGAAAATCATAACCAATGCTCTGACACGGAGCCATCAACCTCCCCTGTGACTGGCTCTAATACATTTAGAATCGAAACTATAAACTTCCGAATTTTCTATAAAACACATAACATGCCGCGATAAATGCACCGCTCAAGTGTCCCCTCTCCCCGCTGCCTTTCAGCGGCAGGCAGCTGCAAACAGATCATCAGACGAGGCCGAGATGATAATTAAGTTTAACGTTGCCTACAATATTGCAAAAGAAGAACTCCCCTTCACTAAATTCAAGTCCGAAATAATTCTTATGAAGAAAAATGGCTTGAACGTAAACCTGATGTACAGCAATGATGTCACGCGCACCCAATTTATAGGAGTCATCGCAGACACATTGAAAACAAAAGACGTCTGTGCAAATTGTGAACAGTGCGTACGTGGAATTCCTGATCGACGGAGACACATATATCGCCACAAAGGAATGCATCATTGTGTACAGTCGTATCTTGCGGAAAGGAAGACCGATGAATATATTATTGAACACAGTGAGGTCGAGCATGCTCATGCCCAAGGTAAGCCATGTCATGTCATGGAGCCTATGTCAATAATATGCCTACCGTCTCGTTACTGCATTAACCATAATATTCTGATACTTAAAATGAAAAAATAAATAAATAGGCTGCATTATAAACTCTTGATCTGGGTAGTAAATGGTATTATCGTTTTTATTTGTTTAATTAGGAATTAATGCTGCTTCAAAGAAAGCATTTGCTGCTCTTGGGGACCAAAATCAGTTTAAAGTTTAAATTTCAGCTCAGTAAAGCACTTTAAACACTTTTTCAGTAAGTTTTCGTTACCTTTCTTGTAGAATTGTGCTTCAAATAAAGAACTTTATTTTGACCAGGTTGTTAGTTAATCATTTACAAGTCAATATTGTCTATATGGACAGTGATTTATAAAAAATAAATGAATAGATAACTAAAAAAAGTGAACTTGTGAAAATGGGGTGTTAAATGTGATGCGGTTGAAAATTTGGGTGCACCTAACTTTTGTGCTGGTGCACCTAAGAAAAAAATTTAGGCGCACTAGTGCAAAAAGTTAGTCTAGAGCCCTGAGTTTGTAGCTTGTGTGGGTTTCCTTTGGGTTCGCTGGTTCCCCACACAATCCCAAAAACAAGTGTCATGTTAATTGAATAATCTACATTCCCTTTATGTGAGTTGCCTTTCACCTGAAGTGCACCAGCAGACCCCTGTGATCCCGAACAGGAAATGGGCTTAATTTATATAATTGTTCTTGGACTCAGCTCTAGCTCTGAGCTACGCAGTCATTTGATGTGTTTAGATTGCAGCGAGAGACACAAAAATGGACGCAGAGATGTTGAAATAGAGATATATATATTTTGTATAAATATGTTTATGCAATGGCTGGCAGGGATTGATTAATTTTGAGTAACGTGATGCGTGTAACGTTTCGTTTAAGTGAGGTCAATTCCTAGGGATAGTGATGGCTGCTGGGGGTTTCAATAAAACTGAGGGTTTGTTTTTTTCTTTTAATTTTAGGACGAATCCTCAACCGTTTCTCCAAAGACATCGGCCACCTTGATTCTTTGCTTCCTTGGACTTTTGTGGACTTTATCCAGGTATGCATCAGAGATTCTAAATGTCTTTGGGCTCTATGTATGCCTCCATCACTGGTGGCTTCAGCATTTTTCATTCCCCTAACCAAGTGTTGTAGACCAGTAGCATATTGCGGCTTTACCAAATGACAATGTGGTCAATGCGTGCCTGACAGGCATCACTTTACGAGCTCAGAGCTCCATTGTCTGAAAGCGGACGGTCTGAGTGAACGGTCAATAGTCTTTCATTATGGGAGCTTTTCATTGTGTGGGGTGAAAGAAGCCTCCTTCTTCTCTCAGGATGAAACTATTTCCCACATTTCTTCTGCTAAAGTTTAAAGGCAAAGTCTGCATGTGTTGTTAATGTACTGTTCCTGAATGAAATGGACTGGTCCAGGGTTCTTTAATGCTTGAGTACTGGAGTCTTTTTCTTGGTTTGTCTCAACTTAATCTCAAGAAGGGTTTGATAATGCTAAAGTTTAAAGACATAGTTCTCCCAATATTCAATGTTCCTATTTAAGAGGATGACTTTCAATAGATTAACCCTATAGATATATTGAACCAGTTGAAGGCAAAAGTATTAGACCCCCTGTGAAATTGCTCTTTTTATTTTCGAAATATTTGAATGGATGCAGAAAACGTTACGGCATCATGTATGAAAGTTAACTTTCTCAAGATATTTCATGAATTACTGACACAAACACAGTTTCAAGCGCAGACAATACATAGTGTACTGGAGAGACGCTTCTGAGAACGCGTCACAGGGTTTCTCTAAGTTGCGCTACAGAACAGCACTTTCCACGTTATAAACATTATTTCTTTTACAACACCTTGACTCTAACATTTGTTATAGTACATTATTGATAATGATTGCGATCTGTTTCTTGAGCCTGATGATAAAATATGACGATCGATATGCATCGTCTTCGGTCTGTGAGTTTTTTTTTTGCTAAACAAAAGACAAAAATGCTATTTTTCTTTATTCACTTGGACAGTTTGATCCTTCATTAATGGAGTTATGTGGGTTTTCATAAGCTGACAAAATCAAAAGGATTTATATTAGAACAACAAGCATACAATTGTTTCTATGTAACTGAATTACTTTGAGTCACTTGAATAAGTTAACTTAACATTAAGGAGTAGTTACATTTATTTTACATTACATTCGATTACATTGTTTTACATTTATAAGTTACATCTGGCCCTTTGAGGACAGCCATTATGCTAATATGGCCCTCTGTGAAAAGGAGTTTGCAAATTTCCAAAACAACTAGCTCCTGAATAGGGCTTTAGTTAAAATTTGGAATGCAAACAAGAACTTAAATGACACACGCTACATAATATTTATTTCAATGTTCATTCGAAACATCACAGACACTGGCTTATGTTAGTTAGCCTCTCTAAACCAAGCTACTGAAGTCAGACAGAACGTTACTTACAAACAAAGATAACGGATCATATTGCTATCATATTCACACTGTATGTTATACATATAATACAGAGAGAAACACAGAGGGGGCGGGGTAATGTTAAGGGTTCAGTCAAAAAAAATACTGTCCATTATACCATCATTTTAAAGATAAACAACATAAAAAACATATTGCTCATTTGAATTAAATTTGTTGTCTGAAAGCTCATTCTGCAAACTTAAAATTAAAAAACTATTGTAAAGCAGAAAACCCCCATGTTTAACATCACAGTGTAACCGAGAATTCAAGTTACTTCAATATGAACATGAGCTCTCCGTTATGATATTTTTCACGATTAGCCAGATCCTTTACCTTTTAAAATGAAGTAAAATTGGTCAGAACAGAGAAGAAGATCCCATGATGCATAAATCACTGAATATAGACAATTATAATTAAAATATACAGCAATTCGACTGTTAATAAACAGATATTTTTTACGGAGTACCTTTCAAAAAGGTCTAGGACAGTGTTGTCCAATTTATTTCTTTTTTTGGCCATGATTATTTTATGGCTGTTTATTGATTTTTATGAATGGTGAGGACAGTAGAGATTCAGAGGACGTGAGGCGGAGAGAGAATGGGGTGGGATGGGAAAGACGCACTAGCAACTAGGCCGTATGACAGAGCGCATAGTTAATTTTGACCACCGTTCTTCAAGAGATGCACCTGAGATACTGTTGTGTCACTGTTTTCAGGTGTTTTACTTGAACATGACCATGCTGAAGAAAAAACACAAGCTATCTCTTGAGAAGACGTGTTAAGAGGAAGATCTCACTTTGACGTTTCTGCAGATCTGATTCCTGACTAGTCCGGAACCGAGTTGCTTTTGTCTTGATCTGCGTGTGGCTGTTCACAATTCTGTCCTTCACCTGTAACCCTGGTGTAGAGATTAAGGGTAGTTTGACTCAGAAAGTGTCATAGTTTAATGACAGACTGATGGTTTTCCTTCCATCATCTTTGCTTAATGCTGGTGGTTAGAAGCAGCAACCAGAAACCACAAAGTGCTTTTAATGAGGCAGTAGCTGACCGATGTGACGCAGGGCTTCTGCACCTCTACACATGGAAGACACCGTTGGGGATTTCGAAACAAATCTATTATTAGGAGCTTTGAGTGGAAGCAGTATATTTGCTGGTAGCTTGAGTTATTGGTGAAAGAACAAATATCGCATTCAATTTTTATGTTGGCTTGTGAGAAAACCTTACCTCAAACAAATAAGAATTACGAAAGGAGGATCAAAATAATGAATTCACTGAAGAATCAGAAGGCTTCAATGAAGAGAATGGTGTAAAGTTTGTCAAGCTGTGATAAGATTTGAAGGATTTATGGCGAGTTAGAAATAGCCATCGATTGAGTTTAACAGCACCTGTCAGTATTTTTGAGGAGAGGCGACTGAAGCAGTTCTGTGCACTCCTTGTAGAAACCATAGGATTTAAAAAAATAAAAACAGAATCATCTGAAAGTTGACGAAAATACCTACCATTTAGATATGTGTGTGTAAAGGTGAATGTTTAGAAAAGTTAGTAAAGAAAAGTATCAACAAAAGTGAGCTTACCTTGTGTTTTAATGATTTTTTTTTCTTTACCAGGTGTTCCTGCAGATCTTGGGAGTCATTGCGGTCGCATCTTCAGTCATTCCCTGGATTCTCATCCCTGTTCTTCCTTTGCTGATTTGCTTCCTGTTCCTGCGCCGCTACTTCTTGAGGACATCAAGAGACGTTAAGCGAATTGAATCCACCAGTGAGTTTCTATAGTTCTCTCCTCATGAGCAAGAACACGGTCATCATCATTAGTCTTTGTTGTTTTTTTGCACATTTTTGTGAAATTGTTAGTTTTTTCCTAAAAGTACATCAACAGAGTAAACGATTAAATTTATTAAATGTTTCAATGACGGCTTTTTGTATTTCCTGAAGCCCGAAGTCCAGTTTTCTCCCATCTATCCTCCTCCTTGCAAGGCCTCTGGACCATCCGTGCCTTTAAAGCTGAGGAGAGGTTTCAACAAGCATTTGATGCCCATCAAGATCTCCATTCAGGTCTGGAAAAAGAGAAAAAGCCAGTTCTAAACTTTTACTGCTAGTCTTTTTAACCTGCTCTAAGTGCTGTGTTGATCCTAACAGAGGCCTGGTTCCTGTTCTTGACCACCTCTCGCTGGTTCGCTGTGCGTTTGGATGGGATGTGCTCAGTGTTTGTGACAATAACAGCGTTCGGATGCCTTCTCCTCAAAGACAGTGAGAAATTCTACTTCACCCTCTTAAAACTCAGTGTACTGTAATTACACGATATGTGCTACTGTTCTTACTGATGCCCAGAGGATCAAGGGAAAGGAAAGTATTACTATATTTCAAGCACATTTACTAAACTAAGCATTCTGATGAAATCCGTTATTTGATCAGAGTTGGCCATTTTTTTTCGAAAATGAATGGAATTGGACCATTTGGAGTTCAGCAATGTATCTGGAGAGAAAGTAAATTGACAACCTTTATTGTGTAATACAGAGCAAATGTTACAGACATGGCTACTGTAGATACAGGTTATAATCGGTTATAACAAGCTGCTGATGACACTCATTTATTTTTCTGGAAACGTTGTATCTGGAATTTTGGGAATTTATATTAACATATAAGTTTCTATGGAAAATTTTCAGAAACTTTCCGGGACATTGTAACTAGGGAGGCACCGATACCATTTACAGATATTATTTGCAGATTCCGATACCCATTTCCAATAATGACACAGTGAGACTAAGTTTGAGACAGTTGTATCATGTAGTTACAACCCATCAGTGCTAGTATCATCGGTGCTTCCCTAATTGTAACCAATCATAAATCCTCAGTCAAACACTACTTTTGTATTACCATTTGAATGCTGTTTTCACTGGATCTTCATAAACAAAACAAATACTAGCAAATTGATATTCATATTTATATTTAAATAAACATCCATATTTGGAAGTTGGAAGTTTTTTTCTGACGTGAGCATGTTGTTTGCAGGATGTGTTCAAATTCTCCTTGCCAAATGCCACTTTTGTCTTTTCCAGACTTAGGATCCATACAAACCTGTTTCTCGTGGAGATCCTCCATCCAGGAGCATGTGATTAGGGTTTTTTTTGGTGATTTGTTGTAAGTTGACTGCTGTTTCTGATTTATTGCAGGTATGAATGCTGGAGATGTGGGGCTGGCCTTGTCATATGCAGTCACTCTGATGGGTATGTTCCAGTGGGGCGTTAGACAAAGTGCAGAGGTAGAGAACATGGTAAGAGCCTTTCCTGCTACTGATTGCTATTTTATATAGACAGGATAGATTTGTGCATGTGACAAATGCTTACTTTAAAAAAAAGTCATCAACTTTTTACGCTAATAAGGTAACAAAATGTAATAGTTGTTGTCCAGACAACTTTTCTTAACAAGTCTCTTTGCTGACTCCCTTGTGTGAATCATGGTCCTGAAATTTAGACTTACAGTGGACTGAGACTTACTTTAGGTTTAAAGTGGGGCCCGAACAAATTTCCTTTATAAATCACTGGTTGTCTGAATTTTTTATTTAAATAGTGCACCATTAAACAATTAAAAGGGTTCATGGGGAGTGTTACGGGATGCCTTCACTCTGCTCAGTCCAGTGACCTTGTGGTTTCCCAGCCTGAGGTATTGGATCTCCTGTGGCTGGTCTCCTCAGCAATATCTAGGCTTTGAGCTATGGGCCCGTCTCCATGGGCCGATGCTTTCGGGGCTATGGATACAAGAGCACTCCACAAGCCTTCTTTTGGGGAGCGGGGGCTCAACCGACACCGGTGACTCAACTGATCCTGCAGCGACCCTTTAGATCCAGCCGGTAGACACCTCCTGGGCTCCTTTGGCTCCTGGTAGTACTCACGACATCCATCTGCTGCTCCTGGCGGAGGGAAATGGTCCCCCTTCTCCCACGTTGAACGGTGTGACTCTCTTGTTCACCGGCTCCAATGCACTCAAATGCATGCAGCCTGATGATGCGTAGTACCTGGCAAACCTGATCTCTGATGTCCCTGCACCTCGTGACACTATCATATAGAAGACAAACACAGTGATATTTGAACACTGTGAAATAAAGTTAAAATGATTTATGAAAGTGTGCAAGAGTTATTTAAACAAAATTGTGATTGTGCATAAATGTAGGCACCTTTGTCATTTTATTGATTTCAATACCTTTAGCACTAATTATTAGAACTCAATATTGGTTTGGTAATCTCAGTGACCCTTGACCTCCATACACCGGTGAATCCAATTATGAGAATGTATTTAAAGGAGGCCAACTGTAAGTGGGAGCCTCAAAACAGATGATCTGAAAACAATGATTGTTGGTCAAGGGGAAGGGTACAGGAATATTGTAAGGAATTGGAAGACTAGAGGCACAGTTCTAGTTAATCCTTATCTGAAGAAAATCTCAGATAAGCAGAGGCGCAGGATGGCGAGAACAGTCACAGACAACCCACAGACCATCTCCAAAGATGTACAATGTCATCTTGCTGCAGATTTAAAGTGGGCTGAACTTTAAATGATTGTTGCTCACTTTCCATAAAACATATCAACTTTATTTCACCCATCAACTTTCACTGTGTTTTCTTGTGCCGTCCACCCATTATTTGTAAAGGAAAATGTGAACATTTACATGGGTTCCCAAATTTTGCGTACAACTCTACCACCCTAAAAGAGAACCGGCATGGCCCTACCTCTCATGGGCCTTGTTTAAAGTTTACATATAAAATAGTGAAATGATGTGGGTCCAGATTTATATTTGAGTTGTTTTGGGATTTGTGTGTGTCTCCAGATGACATCAGTGGAAAGAGTAGTGGAGTACACAGAGCTAGAAAGTGAAGCACCATGGGAAACCCAAAAGCACCCTCCTTTAGACTGGCCAAACCGAGGCCTGATCACTTTTGACAGAGTCAACTTCTCCTACAGTTCTGATGGACCTGCCGTCCTCAAGAACATCTCAGCTATGTTCAGACCCCAAGAGAAGGTGAGTTGAGCTCCAGAGCACCACATGACTGAGTCAGGACAGGGGGACTGATTGGTTTTGTGCTTTGCGTTGCTCAGGTTGGAATTGTTGGCCGGACTGGTGCAGGAAAGAGTTCCTTGATTTCAGCACTGTTTCGTCTGACTGAACCTGAAGGGAAGATCCTGGTAGATGGAGTAGCAATCTCTGAGATTGGCCTGCATGACCTCCGTCAGAAGATATCCATCATCCCTCAGGATCCTGTGCTGTTCACTGGAACCATGAGGAAGAATCTGGACCCCTTCAATCAGCACTCAGACCATGACTTGTGGAATGCTCTGCAAGAGGTGAGCATAGCTTTCAGGGTTTTAGAACCAGAGTAGTTCCCTAATCTGTAGAGCTGCTGGATTATGGGAAAAAATATTATGTAAATCTCCTTCCGTTGCCTTTGCAAACATGTAGCAAAAACTCTTTTACAAACACTATATCTGCTTTCAATGAATGTATAGAAAATAGCTAACATTTCATATGGATCAAAATAATAAAATATATAATTAAATGAAACATAAAATACATACCGGTACTTAATAAAAACAACATACAATCTATGTTTAAGTGTCATGTTAACGTGTTTTTGTAGAAACAGTTCTTCTACATTAATAAGTTTGTACAAGTTTTGATTTACATTTAATGCAGTTCATTAGTGATGGATCTTAAAAGTCTAAAATTGGAAAAAAAAAAAAAAAAACAATTTTAAGCCTTAAAAAGTTATTTTAGAAAACAGATTAGCTATAGTTAACAGATAAGCTTGTTAAGTGAAGTAGGAATAATTTGAAGTGGTGTACAAATGAACTGTTACTTGCATACACAATTACTAAATATACTATTCTACTGTTTTGCACCATTTAATTTAAGCTAATCTAAAGTAGCACCATTTAACTAATCACGATTGCTCATGAGGCGATTGCGCAGAGTAATGCTGGCGAGTTGTAAGTAGGGGTGTAACGGTTCACGGTGATGTATTGAACCGTTTCGGTGCGGCCTGTTTGGTTCAGTACACTTGCGTACCGTTTCTGTATATTTTTTTTCATTAAATAATATAAATTTATTATTAGCGCGATATTAAGCGCAGCGGAACATTGTTCCTAGGCGAGTTTCGGCACGGACGCTATTGAGTGACGCACAGTAGAGCTGCACGAGTAGCTGTGACTGTGAGAAATGGCAACAGCGAAAGAGAAGCCAGAGCTTGAAGACCCTCCCACCTCACTACGGCCTCCTGTTTGGGAACACTTTGGCTTCTCTGTTAAAATACATAACGGGGATAGACGAGTGGATAAATTTAAAGTTGTATGCCGACATTGTTCCACGGAGATCGGGTACGTGGCAGGCAACACATCAACATTTTCTACTGCTGGAGATATTGTCACTGCAACCAGATCTGTGCTCTCTTCAGAAAATGTGGATAG
>SRMA01025502.1:19881-108170 GCA_007224835.1 Danionella cerebrum
GGAAACTCCTCTAAAAGCGTATCTAATTCAATTTCAGGTCCGTTAACCACAGCTCGAACGCCATGCAAATAAACAACAACATGTCCGGAGTATAATTCATGACCACGTTTTTGTTTATGTGCGATATGTATCCACAATATACAATAACGGAAACACCAAAACCATTACATTAAATGAAAGCTAACAACCAGCTGAATCTAGCGATATGCAACTCATTAACATTGCATGAAGTATTTCAGAGCAGGGAGCGAAAGTTCCCCGAAAAAACGCCAGCGAAAACCAAGCAAGCATGTAAATCTTGTCTCACCTTTGCTGTTTTTTCAACAAAAAGTTATTTCCATAGCGATAAAAGTCCGTTTGTTGTTATTTCCGGTCGATAGCTTCGCGCAAACGCCATTTTTGATTTTTTTTCTGTTGCTCCGTGGCGTCATGACGTCACCAAATATGGAATGACTCCCCGTGCGTAAAAGGTGGTCTCTCCACGCTGCGCGTCGTGTGATTCGTCGGCAATCCCGTCCGTCTCAAAATGGTTGAGCTCATTGGCTTCCTCAGAATCAGAGCTTTCCATAGCTCCCGGATTGGACAGATGGTCGGGGGGTAGGGACACGCAGAAGCTCGACGTCGAAAGTGTTTGTGAATGAAAGGTTCCCAAAAGCGCAGCAAGATGGCATAAATGAGCTTCCACCCCCCTTTTCTTTAGGAGTTTTTTTTTGCTGAAATCATGTCCCGTAAGCAAGAAAAGAAGACTATGAACGTAGCTGAAGCTTTGGACAAGATTTTTTCCATTTTTCAATTATTGTGCTAAATTGTGCCAAACTGTGCCAACATGGATTACGCCTGAACTTTGTTCAATCAAAACCTTTACAGAATATTAGTTTCTTGTAGTATGAACACCAAACTTGCTACAGATGTCCTTGACATGTAGTTGTTACAATTGATTGTGTTTATTTGCTTCGTTATAAGTAAAATAAGGGGATTTTGGAGGAAACGTGTTTTTTTTTTAGGCGGAGTTCATTTTTTGGCCATTCCAACATCAATTACTCTTACCCTGTGTTCTTGACTGTCAAATTAACTCATCCACACCACTCCCCAAGAACCTATCTTCATTTTGATACCAAGATTTGCAGTTTAGACCTTGTAAAAGCTGAGAAATGCCTTAAAAAGTAAAAGTATAGGATTTTCGGAAAATAGGCCTCAGGGCTTAAGAGGTTAATCAAACAGTTTAAACAAACGCACCTAAACAACACAACTTTTCACAGTGAAGCGATAGTGTTTTCTTGCCCTAATGATGTTTCGGCATCCGGAATAGAAACGTGTTTTTGTTTAAGGTGCTTGTGCATCACTGTTGAAAGCTCAGCCCGGTGTAGCATGCTGCTCACCGGCTTCTTAGGAGCTTAGGAATTTTGGAGCGCAAGTTTTTTCCTCCACGGCTGTGCATCTAGGTTTGATCTGTGTCTTGGGGTCACACACCTTTGTGACATCACATTGACAACGAATTGCATTAACGATTAGTTGTCACAGCCCTAATCTTTCTAGTTAATTTATGGCAGTTTGTTATATAAATTTGACATTGTGAAACCTGCAGAAATCCTGTATGGAGGGAAGCCACAACTGTTGTGTTTCACACAGGTCCAGCTCAAATCTGCTGTTGAAGAGCTGCCAGGAAAACTGGAGACGGAACTAGCGGAGTCTGGATCAAACTTTAGCGTGGGTCAGCGTCAACTTGTTTGTCTTGCAAGAGCCATTCTGAGGAAGAACCGCATTCTAATCATAGATGAAGCTACTGCTAACGTAGACCCTCGGTGAGTCCATCATGCTTCAGAGGTGCTACTGTGTGACAGTGACTCGAGAAACGGAGCTGTAATATGGACAGTGCATGAAAAGATGATGATAATGATGAATAACTTTTATGAAGCTGTGTTACCTGAATGAAAGAAAGCACACACATTTTAGAAACATTGCTGTACATTCAGGGAACACTGGCTAAACGACATGCTTTTCATGTGTCGTACAGAACAGATGAACTGATCCAGAAAACCATCCGTGAGAAGTTCAAAGAGTGCACCGTCCTCACCATCGCTCACAGGCTCAACACCATCATCGACAGTGACCGCATCCTGGTGAGTGAAGAATACATTTTTTCATCTCTTGTGGGCTACTTGAATCTAGTCTTGCCTGGAATTTTTAAGTTTGCAAAAGAGGCAAGAGTTTGTTTTATTTTATTTATTTATCAGGGTTTCCAAGGGGAAACCCGAATTTTAGGCCTTAAATCTTCAATTTAGTTAAATTCGCGATTAGTTTTCATAGTTTTTAATTTTCTCACACACTTCAGATTGAGTGTGCTTGAGACAGATTTCCCAGGAAACACTGTGTGAGGCAGCACATTTGGTTGTTTAACAAAGATGTGTGCCATAGTAACCACAAAAAACGTAATTTTTGTCATTTAAATAATATTTTTCAAATATTCATTCATTCATTATCAAACCCGCTTATTCCCCTTTGGAGTCAGGGGGGTCTGCTGGTGCCTATCTCCAGCGCACATTGGACTAGAGGCGGGGGTACACTCTGGACAGGTCACCAGACTATCGCAGGGCAACATTCACTCACACATTCACACCTAAAGGGAATTTAGATTATCCATTAACCTAACCACAGGTTTTGGGACTTTCCAGGAAGTTCACCAGCGAGCGTTGAACCGATAACCTTCTAACTGGAAGACCACAGTGTTACCCACTGCGCCACTTTTTTTTTTAAATATAAAAATCAGTTTTTATGCAACATATATCAGAAAATGTCAATGAAATTAAAAAATAGCTCTTTTTACCAGAAAATGTTTCATGATGTATTTGCTCATGAGATGTACCTCCATAAAACACAGCATTTTTAAAGTTTTTTCAAGTGATAATAACTAACTGTTGAAATTTCAGGAAACACATGTTCACATGGCAAATTTATTCTGTTCTTTTATCTAGGACTTTTTGAATCTTTAGAAGATGTTAGTGGAGAAAATGTTTTTATTTGTTTTCCCCATCTGTTCACAAGCTGTAGTTATTGTAGATATTTTTTTTTTAGATTTTAATAGTTCATTTATGGCAATATTTTAAATAAACAGAAGTATGATGTAGGCCTTAAAAAGTATTAAATGTGACATTGTGAAACCTGCAGAAACACTGATTTATTCATCGGGTGTACACGGTGTGATCTGTGACCCATTCTGTGGAGTTTTAAGAAAAAAACACAATGAAATCAATAATTTAAGATTGTAATTAAAGAGTATAAAGTCCTTCCTGTAGGCCATTCGGGTCCGGTTGATGTCTAGTAGCTGGGTCAGAGTGACCCAGAAAGGCACAAACTACACGCTCTGTTGTTTGGACAGATCTGTCATCACCTATGACTGACTTTCTGACAAAAGCCAACTGATGAGATCATTTTCCTTCCGAGTTTGACAAATATGAGTCTGGCACAATAATTCCACAGTTCCACAATAATTGACTGACTAAAATAAAGGCATTTTTAGGCAGTTCACGCACATTGGAACAAGCAGAACACACACACACACACACACACACACACACACACACCTCTGGGGGATTTCGTTACACCGTTTCATCATACACCACTTCTCATACAACAATGATGGAAACTTTGCTTTTAAATACTCTTAGCAGAACCAGGAGCTTTCAAGTTCTAACCATTGATCCACCCTTCTGCCTTTACTGGAACAAGGTTTAATGAAAGTGTAATGACAAGTTTTGCGTTTGCTGCAGGTTTTGGATGCTGGTCGAATCCACGAGTACGACGCTCCCCACATTCTTCTCCAGAACCAGAACGGTCTCTTTTACAAGATGGTGCAGCAAACAGGAAAAGCAGAGGCTGCGTCACTTGTCCAAACAGCCAAACAGGTGAGCAGAGCACCGGTTGTCCACTAGAGCACTGACCCTGAGTCTGCCTAATGCCCACCTGAAGGCCCAGAGTCCACGACACATGTACCTGTGCCAAAAAAGCCACAATAGCAGTCGGCCAGGCCTTTGTGCTGTCAGTCAGTATTAGTTTCGCCTCCTCGGCGGCGTGTTGTTCAGCTTAGGGATCAGGTTCCTCTGCGCCTCCTTGAGTCCGGTGAGCTCACTCTGCATGCCGGCCCCTCCGGAGCTGACCACGGGGCTTTCAAACACAAATCTCGCTGATATCAGACCACTCCGCCATTGTACCTTCTCAATACCCGCTCAATTGAGAGTCTATCTGATAGTGTGGCCAACTGTTTGTCGGCTGTGCTTTGTGTTGTTGGGACTTTTCACCATCTATCTGCAGGGGAGGGGGTAGAATGCCAGGTGCTTTTTCTTCTTTTTGTCTTTACGCTCATTGTCAGCCATGGGTGCTTTTAAATACAATGAGAGGTTTTGATTACTGCGTAATAATGATATTAAATAAGGGGGGATTTTTGCTTCCATTGAAAGCTCTGTTGTTCATTCCTTGTGTTTTGAAAAGCATTGTCGATGAAGCTTTGGGAAAAAGGGTGATGCCTTTCATTCTGTTCCAGCTCTAATTAAAGGGTCAGATCCACAGCTTGGGGTGTTTAACTCATAAACCCAAGTCTGTCAGATTAAATGATAGATTATATCACAGGTAGTCATGTGCTCTGTTTTGCGATCTGTTTTTATTTATGCTCTGTTTAATCAAATGTAAGTTTATTATGAAGGATTATATATATATAATAGGGGTGTAACGGTACGCTAAAATCGTATTCGGTTCGGTACAGTGTCTTGGAGAGTTCGGTTCGGTTAATTTTCTGTACAAAACAATAAGAGCTTACAAAATCTTTATTTTGAAAAGCTGCCAATACACAATAGAATTCTTGCATAAAATAAATAAAAGTGACACATTTGGGTGATATTTTAAATAAATTGCACTCTTTATAAAGAAATACACATTTTTAAAATAAAAATTAAATACTGCAACTAGTTAGGACCTGAAAACTTTTAACACTAGCAACAGCTTCAGCTTATATATCAACAAAACTAACTATTCAAGTTTTAAGTTTTTGGCTAAAAAGATTAACCTATCCACATTTTCTGAAGAGAGCACAGATCTGGTTGCAGTGACAATATCTCCAGCAGTAGAAAATGTTAGATGTGTTGCCTGCCCGATCTCCGTGGAACAATGTCGGCATACAACTTTACATTTATCCACTCGTCTATCCCCGTTATGTATTTTAACAGAGAAGCCAAAGTGTTCCCAAACAGGAGGCCGTAGTGAAGTGGGAGGGTCTTCAAACTCTGACTTCTTTTTCGCTGTTGCCATTTCTCACAGTCAGCTACTCGTGCAGCTCTACTGTGCGTCACTCAATAGCGTCCGTGCGGAAACTCGCCTAGGAACAATGTTCCGCTGAGCTTAATATCGTGCTAATAATAAATTTATATCATTTAATGAAAAAAATATACAGAAACGGTACGCAAGTGTACCGAACCGAACAGGCCGCACCGATACATACCGTGAACCGTTACACCTCTAATATATGTGCGTGTATGTGACTGGAGGAACGAATCGTTCAGAGGCGCATTGCAACATCTTTATGGTTTTTCGAAGGTAACCTACACATGATTAATGACAAAAGAATGAAAGGACACGGAGGACGCTACTACTACAGATGAGTTCTTTTTCAGAGTCCTGTGAGTTCTTGTTCTGGACTCAAAAAAGAAATAATCTTTTTGGGTTCTGGCTTTCAGTGCATTGGTTAACTCTATGGAGCGAGTCAGGTGACAAAAGAAAGAAATGACACGAAAACATAACTAACGTTAATCAAATTGATTAAATGAACTCTCATTTTGACCCGGACTACACTCGTCAGAGAGAGGGATAATGTGTGGAACGAAGGAGACTTAAACCTAAAGTCAGACCAGAGGAAAACCAGACTAAAGACACAAGCTGGCTGAAGTAATTGTTTAGTGTCATTTGTATTGTGATTCATGTTTGCATATGTAGTAGATGGATTAGGGAAGTAATACACAACATTTTATTGTTGTTAAAGGACAAATCATTAATTTCGCTGAACGAAACTCAAAGATCTGAGTCGATAAAATGATCCGTACTTCCCCTCACCCCTGGACCTACACTTAACATAATCATCGTCTGTTTATACTACTATATCATCTGTTTATACTATAGTTTATATAAATCACACTGCTGTTGTCGCCCAAATGAGGATGGGTTCCCTTTTGAGTCCGGTTCCTCTCAAGGTTCCTTCCAAAAAGGGAGTTTTTCCTTGCCACAGTCACCCCAGGCTTGCTCATCAGGGACATATACACCACTTATTAATTAATTTTTTTCTCTTTTTTTTTTAGTTTAAACTTGTTGGTTTACTGTAAAGCTGCTTTGAGACAATGTCCGTTGTGAAAAGCGCTATATAAATAATCTAAATTGAAAATAATCGAACTAGATACATGACCACCTGCAGCACCAGGCTATAAGTCACAAGTAACAAGCTTTTTTTTCTTGTTAGGATTTAAAAATAACAAAGCATTTCTTTAAAGGGCCTTTTAAAGCATTTATATCCCTCTATGTTAGCACTGCAACATTAGTAACTTTCTAAATGCAATATTAATCATAAAAAAGTGATCTTTGAGTCTCCTCAAATTTTTTTCCCCACTATATTTATTAGCCAGCAATGCTCTGTTTAACATTGGATCTCTTAGCAAATCTAAGTTCGCAGTGTTTCACTATGTACATCGTCTGACCCTAATGCCTTTTACATTATGATCGACAAAACACACTTTATCTGCAGTGTTTTTCAGCACTTCCTGGTCAGGCAGCACCCCTGATCTGCACAGAGATGAGCTGTACTAGCAAATACTCTGATTGGTCGGTGGGCGGTTAGAGATATGATATAGTGGCACTTAGTCTTAGACTTTGGTGAATGTTGTATTCAAGTCAGCTGATACATATATATTGTTATTTTTGCCTCTGCATGGCACACTCTAGTCACCTCTCTCTTTGTGATACGCAGGCGTACATGAAGCGCGATCCAGATAAGCAGCTCAATGGATTCGCCACCACAGGAGATGGCAGCCTGGTGATCTTTGAGACAGCTTTATAGTGGGAATGAAGAGTGCAGTTTCCCAGCATCCTCCTCTTGCTTCTGACATGGACAATGGAGCAGTGAAGAGCTCTCTCTCTCCATGCTGCGGACAATCAGAAGCACTGCAGAGGTCGGAGTCCTCTAGTTGGACAGTGCTAGGGCGAGTATCACTGTACACTATGATTATTTACATGTGCCTTACATGGAAATGTAGCATCAGGACAAACCTGGGCCAAAGAGAACCTTGCCTTTACTTAAATGAAGCATGATTGGTGCAGCAAGCAAAAATAAAGCCTTAAATCTAATAGAAAAAGAGTTCCGTTAACAAAATAGCTATTCTCACATTATTTACTCACAAGCATTTTTCTCTGGATTATTTTTTTTAATTATATTTAACCGTTTGTTTCCATAATCTCTGAAAGTATTTGACAACAGAATGACGTTTATTATTTATTTATTAATAACATTGTTTTCAGTTCCGCTTAAAATCAGTTTTCCGAGATTTACTTCATTCTGGTTTTTGTTTCATTTTTTTGACTGAATTTTGTGACCGATACAGAACCAGTGCAATAATCAAGACAATTATACTTGTGTTTGCTTTTACGACGATGAATGCCCATTGTTCTTGAGAAAATACCTTTATTTTTCTAAGTTTGTGGCAGTGAAAGGGATATTGCATTCTGTTGCTGATTTGTCTCGTATTTTTGTACCCGTTTGTTCCGTTTTGTACCTGATTAGAAATTGGAGAGATGAAGATGTCTATCAAATGTCATTCAAAATGCGAGCGTTCCGTTTGTAGTTAATTTGTGTTCTATTTGCAATAAACCACTTGGTATCAAACAAAACAACATCTGGTTGTATTTTAATCTTTTTGTCAGTTAGCATGTGGAACTGAGAGTTCTTAAGCTGGTGACCAAGATGGCAGACTAGTTAGTTCTTCGGATGGTACTTTACAATCATATAGGGCTGGGCGATATGGACCAAAAGTCATATCCCGATATATTTAGGCTGAATATCGATATATGATATATATCCCGATATTTTTATCAAAAAGTGAGAGCAATTGTTTAGTCACAGTCAAACCCAAATATGACATTTCACAAGTAGTTTTATTTAAACTGGCCGGATGAAACAATACTCAGCTGTTCCCTTGTTTTTGGGAATAAAATATAAATATATTTGAATACGCAAATAAAATATAAAAATCAGTTTGTATAGTTTGTATAATGCTGTACATTCCTAAATTATTACAATATTCAATGCTGTAAACAACTTAGGCGATTGCATTCTTTTAAACTTTTTAAACAATATTTATAGTTTTACAATGTGTTACAAGTAAATTTGACATCTACGCGGCATATAAGCAAAATAAAAATTAAAACTTTTTCACGAGTAAACATTTTATGTGAACTCTCATTGGCTTAGTCTGTGTAATCACGTGATTGAATGCGCGTTCACGCAAGAGGGGAGTCAGAATCTGCCGGGGAGTCGAAATATGGCACAACAACGGTACACCGCGGGAAAATGAAGCTTGAAGGGAGCTTTGTGTCGGGGCTGGAGCTTTTGCGGGTTGCGGTTGGCTTGCAGCTGGGGCCTCGGCAGCGCGCAGTTTCACACACTCTTCATACTGCAGTTTGTGCCACTGTTTTAGATGGTGAAAAAGATTTGTAGTGCTTCCACCCCTGGCTGTAACTTCTTTATGGCACTCCCTACATATGACATGGTTTTGTTTCTCATCAGAAACTTTGAATCCGAACCATCTCCATATTACTGAGCCGCTACTTTTTTGTTTACCAACTAATTTCTCTGCATGCTCAGCAGATGTTGTTGCTTCCTCCATGTTTGTTGAAGAGTGCCGGCGGATTGTCTGCTCCAGAGTCCAGCCCCTCCCCTCTCTGTGCCTGAAAGAGGAGGGGCGTGGCCAGGGGCGCGCGAAGTAGTGCTGAGAGCTCCGGGTTAAAGCAGTTTGCTGGAGCAAGGCTCACAGCGCAGTTTGAACTACGCAGCCTATATCGATATATGCGATATGGTCAAATTTCATATCTCGTTTAAAAATATATCGATATATTTTTAATATCGATATATCGCCCAGCCCTACAATCATACATTACCATACAAGAAAAACAACATGTAAATTACATTTTTAAAAATCATATTTTCCAGCATTTTCACTTTCACAAAATTCCACGCTCCTTTTTCAGTTCTGAAAGGGATCTTCCTTTTTGGATCGTTATGTGGCTCTTGAAAAAGAGAGGTGTTACACTCATGGACGTACACCAAACCTACCCATTTATGATGACACACCATTATGCCCTCTATAAATATTTGCACCCCTGGTTAAAATGTGTCCTTTTGATTGTAAAACATTTGTTTTGTTCTAAATAACATTTGATCACAATTTAAAACAATAGGAAATTCCAAACTTTTGTGCAAACAATTGCATTTATGAAGTGGAAAAAATTCTCGTATTAAGAAATAATTCTCTTACATCAAATCAACCCAATTTGCTGCCAAAACAGCACCTAATCTTCTCCACAACATCAGAGAACATCGACTTTAAATCATCCAGTGACCGGACTCCTCTCCTCTGCAGCTCACTCCACAGCTTTTCAATGGGGTTGAGGTCCGGGAACTGAGATGGCCATGCGAGGAGCTGGTTTCTTTGTTTGGTGAACCCTTTCTGTGTAGATTTGGCCACATGTTTTGGGGCATTATCTTGCTGAAAGACCCAGTGACGACCCATCTTCAGCTTTCGGGCAGAGGCCACCAGTGTCTTTGTATTTCAAAGTATTCCTGATGCCATGCAATGTTCCCAGGTCAGTTCGTGGCTGCTGATCGATTTCTCTAATCAACCCGGAAGTGGGGAGAAGGAAAGGAAGAAGGAAATCGGTGCAACATAGACTTTTAAGGGATGGAGGGGACAGTCCCCGATCAAACCCTTCCTGGAGGAAGGTCAACACGACCATGATAGGACAAGTCCTGGGGACGAACCGACCCCACATGCCCGCGTAGCACAACCTCGTGGAGGGGGCTCATCAACCCACCCCAGGTAAGGAGATTCGGTCTCAAGGGGATCAGCCAAGGAGGGACTGTCACAAGCGACGATAGACAACACCGGGGATTTGAACGGCCCTGAGCGACAAGAGGACTCCACAGGAGAAGTCATTGGGCGAGGTAGTGCAGATGGTGAGAGCGAACACCTCCTTGAGAGTTGATGTAAGCAACCACCGACGTGCTGTCCGTCCTGACAAGCATGTGACACCGAAGGAGAAGCGGGCTAAAGCACTGCAACGCCAGTATCACTCTAGCTAGCTATAGACAGTTTATGTGCCATCGAGATAAACGTCGGGTCCAGGCAACGAACACTCGATGGGACCTGCACATGGCGCCCCAACCTGTCAGGGAGGCATCTGTGGTGACAACCTTGCAGCTGGAGACCCCTGCACGAAGGAAGGTCACAGAGCTCCAGACTCTCAGGCCAAAGAGGCCTTCTGAGAAAGAGAATCCAGGAAACTGCGTATGGTCCTCGAGCATCATAAACCGCAGATGGCATTCCTGGACCACAGTGTGATCTGATGCAAACAGACTGGTGACTGTGTGATGGAGCTAAGCCTAGCCCATCACTATTTTATTTATTTATCTGTTTTAAAAGTAAATGCAAGAGTCAAACGTTAATGAGAAGCTAGAGACAGTTTTCAAATAGTTTATTGCGAACAGGTGTGTTTCATGCTCCCTTGATTGGGCTGAACCATTTGCCATTTCAGCAGGGGACATCAAGATGGTGGGACCTGGAAATTGGCACAAAAGGAGTTTAATTGAATGGTTTAATTTGTACTTGAGTTTTGAGTTTCATTGAATATTTTGTAATGATTTGTATGCAGTTAATTTCAGCATTTATATGATTTGTTTGAGTTGTTTGTTTGATTTATATTTACCTGCTGTTGGATTGTTCCAACCTGAGCTCTCCTTTAAAAGAGAGCTCATTCAAACATTCAGGAGGCAGCCAGGCAAGCGGGAGGACATCGGAGAGCTTCTGTAGAACTTTGGAGTGAACACCATGCAGATAATGCTGCCTTGAAGGACACCAGCTCTGTTAAGAGCTAGGACTGAGTTTCCTGCGGAGCTCATCTACTGCTGCTACTAGTGAGATTTAGCTGACCCCAGTTTAGCAGTAAGGATTTTTTGCCCAAGTGCATTAGGTTTTTGTTTGTAGCTACAGTGTTTATTTTGTATATATTTTTATTTGTTTGGTTTGTTTTACATCCCTTGGTGGCACAATAAACACGGTGTTTTGCAATCTACTCTCCTCATCCTTGACCTCAATCCAGTCCTATGACCCTTGGTTCCCACATTACGACAGACTGCCACCACCCTGGTACATGTCACAGAGGAATTTCGGCCAGAAGACCTACAAGTCGCCATGGCATGTAAGCTGCAGCAGCTTGGTTGTTGTGACAACGTACAATCACACATTTGTACACAAACCACAATAAAAGACGCATATAAACAAAACATTATAAATAAGTAATTAGATATTTATAATTTGCTCAAGAAACAAATATACAGGGACTTGTGTGGTCCTCCTCCTCCTCCTCCTTCTTCTGGGCTTTTATTGGCAGTTTGCAAAAAAACTGAACTTAATGAATAGGTATGTATATGTTTATACATCGATAGCCTATATGTTGTAAAATTCGTAAATAAAGTATATGTATATTTATATACACACATTTATTTTACAATTTTTGATTTCTTCTATCTATATCCTAAAATAATTTCTTGTCCTTTTAAGGAAAATTATTAAATTTTTACAAGATTTAGTGTCCTTTAATAAAGTTATATTCAACAGAATTTTCTTTTTTCTTAGTTCTTCTATCACAATGGTCCTTCTGTACATAGTTATGTGTTCTATACTTTCATCATCATTACATTTTTCTTATTACCTGTTGGGTGGTTCCCAATTTTGTATTGATGGTAATTTAACTTAGTATTTCCTATTCTTATTCTTAGTTTGCTTCTATTTTTTTTTTATTTGACAAATCTCTCCCAGTTTTGTTGTTGTTTTTGCCACATTTTTTTCTGTTTCTCATTTTCAATTTCTTTATGGATTAATTGTTTTGCCTCCGTTTTACGTAATGGTATATTTATTTTTATCTATGAATTGTGTGGTTCTTTCTTTACTGGGCTTTGTATTTGTTTTTAATGTGCAAACTTCTCCCTGAGAATAAAGTAGATATGGTGTTTCCTCATTATTTAGGATCAGTGCACCTTCTGGGGAAAAGGAGGTCATGTTGTCTGTTGATGACATGAAAATAAAATAATAAAAATGTTAAAGCTGAGAATTGAACGCCCCCTGCTCAGCTAGTAGTTAGCCTAGGGTTGGTTTTTTTGTTTTTGTTAGGCAAGTATTTGTTTCATTGGCTTATTTTTTTTTTGCGTTGTTTTGTTTGTTTTTACATGTAGCTCACAATAAAAGCACTGCAAGCTCCTGACTTCAGAACTTTACATTACATCGGAAAGGTTTCCACATCATGACAGTCCTGTCATGCTTTTCTTTCGAATCAACGACAAGTATTGCCTTTGAAAAGTAATGCATTATCCTGTTTTTAAGTATTGTATACACACCAAGCCATGCAAAGCGGCATTACTGCTCTCAAGATCACTGGAACTCTAAGAGGTCTTTGCATGAAGCCCCAGAGCAAAGGGGATGACAACGACTGGTGTCACCTTCTTGACAAGTTCGTGGACAATGGTCTTGTAGTCTTTCCAGCCATTTTGTTTCAGCAATGGGCACATTACAGAATCTGTTTGGGTTCTTCTGTAGACCTGTCAATATAGGGAACAGTACTGCCATAAAAAGATCCTCGTAACCTCAGTTAGTTACCAAGACAACTGGGAGCCAGAATTCTTTCCGAATATTAAGGGTCAAATAATTAAGAAATATCCACTGTGGAGGTTTCCAGTATACTGTATTTCCATTTAAACTCATGACCCTACCCTGTCACGGCATATACTACACTGTCCCAAGCCTCATTTCCATGGAGCTTAATTACACTGGGAAACCCCTTGAATTCTAATAACCCGTGGAAGAAAATAATGTTGTCATTTTACATCCCGCTCCATAATGGCCTGAAAATGTGCAGCCGGAGGTGACAGCGGGTATTTGTTTACAGTCTGTCATCCGTGTCCCATGGTGTTTTGAGACTGTCTTATGTTAAAGCATAAAAGAATTAAGCTGGAGGCAAAATCCTGGATTGAGTGAGAACAAGAGGCAATGTGTTAGGCAAGCAGGCATCGAATCGCAGCCTCTTGTCCGGGACATTTGTGGCTTTGTCTGTAATCGTAACCATCATCTCAGGAGTGTAAGTGATACTGTAGGCCTTTCTACTCATAGATGGACAAACAAAAGTGTGAGATCTTTGCTGTAGACGATCCCATTGTGCCCAGTTCAAAGGTGTGCACAAGAAGGAATGCTTACATTGAAAAAGCACTTTCAGTACACACTGGGAATTCTCAAAAGTTGAGAAAAGTTATGAAAGGAAAGATGGATCCATTATCATGAGAGATATATGGTGTGCTCTCCTCACAGAGATGATCTCATGCTGCACGCTACCAGACTTTCAAAGTTCAGGCCCTGCATGGAAATGATAATTGTAATTTATAATTTAAAAAAAAATTGAATACATTTAATTTTAAGGCGCCTTACATGACAGTCCACAATATACATAAAATATGGAACATTTCACACAGCAAATTTAAGTTAGAAGAGACTTTGTTAAATGCAGAGGTGGAAAGTAACGAATTACATTTAGTCGCGTTACTTTAATTGAATAGTTTTTTTTTTGTGAATTTCAACTTTTTAAAGTAACTTTTAAATTTTGTAGTTTTACTTTTACTTAAGTACGTTTTGATGTAAGTATCGTACTTAACTACATTTTAAATCCTATCCGTTACTGAGTAAAAATAAATAAACAAAAATAATAATAATTGTGCGTGGAGGGAAGGAGGGGAGAGCGCGCCGGAAGCTACAGCTTGATGCGCGGGAAAACAAACGCAGTGCACTGACTCAAGAAAGATGGAGACGGACAAGACAGACACAGATGACGTAAACCCAGATGAAAGTGAAATGCTGCTGAATTTGAATTCTTCAGAAACAAACCCATGGCCATATTTACAAGACCACTTTGAATTTAAGGCAACAGCTTTATTATGCAGAGTAAACTTTGTTTGCCCAAGACGACTGACTTATCAGCTTACAAAAGCTAAACATCAAACCTGCGCAATCATGTTGAGGTAAGTTAAATACTTTTTTTTTTTTTACCTAATTATTGTTCTGTTGCGTTGCATCAGCGCGTTACATTGCTAATGTTGGTTAGCACTAGGGCTAGAAATTAACAGGAACTTAGAACAAAACTGTCAATGCACAATTACCGTTAAGCTATTTCCAGTGTCACGATTTACTGAAGTCTATGAAAAGAGTTAGAATTGATCTGCAGCAGATGTCGTGTTTGAATTACTGCTTAACCAATCAAACACTTTTGTTGAGATGCGGTGTCCAATCAAAGCGTTTGATTCGTCACTGAGTTCAATGTGTAAGCTGACTGTGAAATTTGAGATTTCTCTCATTATCGTAAGATTTTTTTTTTGGCTGTGGAAGTGGATAACTTACAATAGACTCAAATCGTGGACTGCTACTGAAATAAGCAATGTCTTTATTTTTATGATCAGTAAAGGCCATTAAACAATATTTTTTTATTATCAGTAGACAGAATGGTCTGTTATCTGACAATGGCACAGTTTTTTTTTCATAAATGCTTGAATGTTTCTGACCCATTATGACTTACTCTTGCTCTACTGGTTTACTGTTTAACAAAAGGATGCTCTGCTGAGTCACAGTTTATGCCATATTCAGTGGTTGTGATGTTTTATGGGATCATTTGCCCTAAAATGACATCACTAAATGTTTTATATGGTTATTAGGGGTGTAACGGTACGCTAAAATTGTATTCGGTTTGGTACAGTGTCTTGGAGAGTTCGGTTCGGTACAAAAAAATAAAAACTTACATAATCTTTATTTTGAAAAGCTGCCAATACACAATAGAATTCTTGCATAAAATAAATAAAAGTGACACATTTGGGTGATATTTTAAATAAATTGCACTCTTTATAAAGAAAAACACATTTTATTAAATAAAAAATGAAATACTGCAACTAGTTAGGACCTGAAAACTTTTAACACTAGCAACAGCTTCAGCTTATATATCAACAAAACTAACTATTCAAGTTTTAAGTTTTAGGCTAAAAAGATTAACCTATCCACATTTTCTGAAGAGAGCACAGATCTGGTTGCAGTGACAATATCTCCAGCAGTAGAAAATGTTAGATGTGTTGCCTGCCCGATCTCCGTGGAACAATGTCGGCATACAACTTTAAATTTATCCACTCGTCTATCCCCGTTATGTATTTTAACAGGGAAGCCAAAGGCGATTTTCCGCACGGACGCTATTGAGTGTCGCACAGTAGAGCTGCACGTCCCTCAATAGCATCCGTGCGGAAACTCGCCTAGGAACATGGTTCCGCTGCGCTTAATATCGCGCTAATAATACATTTATATTATTTAATACAAATACCGAAACGGTACCGAAACGGTTCAATACATACCGTGAACCGTTACACCCCTAATGGTTATGTTATTTATTTTTATTGTATTTTATTTGTTTCCATTGCACTGTAAAGTTGTTTCCTTAATTAAAAACAACCAGCTTAAATTTATATCCCCATCTTTACTTTTTTTTTTTTAAACTACACTAGAATCACCCGCCCATTCAGAGTAAAATTTTAGACGAGTTACTTTTTACTTTTACTTGAGTAGATTGTTTGGTCAGTACTTTTACTTGTACTTGAGTAAAATTTAATTGAAGTAACAGTACTTTTACTTGAGTAGCATATTTTATTACTCTTTCCACCTCTGGTTAAATACATGGGATGTTTTGGATCTCTGGGAACGACTGTCAGATGTGTAGAGGAAAAGGATCTGAAAGATTACATTGTGGATGAACTTGTGAGATGTTTAAAATTAATTTTAAACTTTATACGAAAATGATGATGTAAAAAGAGACGGTTGCTGTCTTTGTTGATGTCCTTGCAGGCTCTCTAGGGATTTAGGCCCTGTCCACACATACCCAGTTATTCTGAGAATGGGTAATTTTCTTTGCGGTTATACTGTCTGTCCACACGTAATGTAATGGTAATAGTGGCAGAAGCGAGGACAATGTTGCTGTTTATTCTGGTATAGTGGTTTACATGCCAATGTTTCCCATTTGACCACTGAACAGAGGCACCTGTGTTTGTGCACACGCAGTGCTGAATAATTGTATTAAAAATGCCTTGAATCGAGTGCCACCTGTTGCTTTGGTAGAGCCCTTACAGCGCTTCAGGTTTTTTTGAGTGTCCGTGTGGATGCGTTTTTTTTTTTTTTTAAACGGACACATGTAGAACCAGGTTTTTTTTTCTATACCATGTTTTTAAAAAACAAAAAACTGTGTATATGTGGACATGGCCATAGAAGGAAGCACATAAAGAAAAAAGAAGTTACCAAGAAGGGTAAACAATAAGTGTGAAGGCAGTAAATGGAACACTGTCACTAGAAATCATTTTTACATCAATGCATTAATGCATCATTAAAGATGGTTTTGTTTAAATGATAACATTTGAGCCCTGTTTTTATATTTCATCAACTCATGCATCATCAGCAATAAAATAGTTAAGGTCTTCACACACCTGTCCAATCTTTTAAAATACAAGAGCGCTAATGTGACTGTACACACCAGCCAGAAAAACCGCCGATGTGTCAGTATTCAAGAAACAGCGAGTCGAACATAAAAGGAGCTGTACTCGAAGAGAAGAGCATTCAACGTTGAACTTTTGGTGACTCTGAGCACAAAGAGCTTTAAGAGAATTAACAAAACGATGCAGCTGGTGCGTAAAGGCCTTTAATTGGCTGTTAACTAATGGCCAGTCGTTGACGGAAGACATAATTTGGGTCGCACCACATTTTGTTGGAAATGTAATTATTTATGAGTATTTTTTTCATAATTTGGTTCATTGTTTTGCTATTTATATAGAATGATCAGTTGTGTAGTACATTGTTTTTGTCGACTCGTCCCTGTTTGATTCCATCATTTTGTTGCAACCAGCCATTGTAGCCGTGGCCCAAGTTTTCCAAAATATTCAGGAGTCATTTATCATCCTATTGTTGATTTCTCTTGAAAGAGAAGAAAAGAACTTAAATAAATTCTTCAGAACAATCCACTTTCTGACGCAAATTGCTTATCTGAAGCAAATTGTTTAAAGGTAAAAGGAGAGAAGCATTGGTCATGCCAACACCCCCATTCTCTGTCTCCTGGCTTGCTCCACAATCAGATTAAAGCTGTTTGGGTTGCCGAAAACGGCAGTGGCGCTTCTGGAAATCCTGCAAAGCAGCTGAAATTACAAACTACAAGGATGCAACATTGTCAAATGTGTTGTCAGTGCAACTGAACATTCGGTTGATTAACCCTTAGAAGTCTGGGGCCTTTTTGGCTGTTTTTACAATTTGGTCTAATAAATTACCTTTAAACTGAATTTTGTTGCAATACTTGGTATATACAGAGAGGGAAAATCTATTTGAACCCCAATTGATTGTGTAAGTTTGCCCACTAACAAAGAAATGATCAGTTTATAATTTCAATTGTAGGTTTATTTGAACAGTGAGAGACAAAAATGACAAAAAAGACTCCAAAAACATCGTCCCCACTGTCAAATATGGAGTTGGAAACATTATGCCTTGGGGGTGTCAAGAGGGACAGGACAATTGCACCGCATCAAAGGGAGGATGGATGGGGCCATGTACCGTCAAGTGATGGGTGAGAACCTCCATCGCTCAGTCAGGGCATTGAAAATGGGTCGTCGTTGGGTATTCCAGCATGACAATGATCCAAAACACACGGCCAAGGCAACAAAAGATTGGCTCAAGAAGAAGCATTTTAAGGTCATGGAGTGACCTAGTCAGTCTCTTGACCTTAATCCTATGGAAAATCTGTGGAGGGAGCTGAAGGTTCGAGTTTCCAAACATCAGCCACGCAACATTAATGACTACAAAAAGGAGTGTGCAAACCTTCTGGCCAACTACAAGAAAGTGCCGACCTCTGTGATTTCCAACTAAGGTTTTGCTACTAAGTACTGAAGCATGTTTTTCAAAAGGATCAAATACTTATTTCCTTCATGGAAATCTAAATTAATTTATAACTCTTTTTGAGACGCATTTTTCTGGATTAAAAAAAAAAACAATTTAGTACAAACCCAGCTTTTTATTTTTATATTTTTTCATTACATTACTCAATAATTCCACAACAATACTGAAATTGAATAAAAACAACAATTCCAAATATTTATTTTTCTCATTTTTCACTGCAAATATTTAGAACAAACATAATAGAACAAAAATAAAAAGTTAAGACAAAATAAAAATTCATAAATCCCCAAAAAGGTCAAAACAACCTTTAAACCGTATACACTGCTCCAATCACTCTTGATTCCAGTGTGCTTTTTTGATTCATAACTTTGAAAAACAAGCGCAATCACAGGTCTTCTACTTCCAAAGGTTATCCCTTCTTTTCACCACTAGATGGAAATGATGGCATAGATTTGTAGTCTGGATTTTCTCAAATTTTATACCCGACACACACGCTTTTGAACTCACAGCAGGATATTCAATCTCCTGAAAAAGAGAATAAACGGGTTAGAAAATGAATGAATGAATGAATTGTAATCTTTATTTAGAACCAAATATATCAAAGTTCATAACTTTTTTGAAAATCACATGTTATATTTGAAATCAAAATGAAACAATAGAAGTTTCTCCTCATTCCTACTTAACTCCAAACAGCCGATGTGTTTGCCACACGTACCGGTGCCTGCAGATACTTCTAAGGGTTACAGAAGCTGACCAAACATGAGCTATGAGAAAATATGAGGATATGCAATACATGACCCCAAAAATAGGAAGATTAAATAGATTTTGTAATGAGTGTTGGTTAGAATTGTATTAAATATAACTTTGATTTATTTTAAGTTTGTAATGGAGCAGACATTAGTGAAGCAAAGGTTCAAGTCTAGGCTACAAAGCATTGTTTCGACGGATCGCTTGAGATTAGAGAACAAAACACTGATCAACAAACACTAAAACGGTTTTAATTCCAAACATCCATCCTTTTCTTGACCCTCTAACTCCTTGTCAGGGTCACATGGTTCTCCAGATCACAATAGGAGAAAGGCAGGATTCACCCAAGATATCAAGCAGCATGGTGACGCTGTGGTGGCCTTTCAATTAGAAGGTTCGAGGCTCGCCGGTGACCTTTGCATGTTTTCCTCATACTTGAGTGGGTTTCCCCCTCAATCCCAAAAACATGGGGTTAGGATAATGGAATAATTCCCCTTAGGTGTGAATATGTGAGTGAATGTTGCCCTGCGATAGACTGGCCTCTCGCCCAGTGTGCGCTGGAGAGTGTGGGCACCTCGAAATTGATAAAGTGGGTTTAAAGTGGAAGGAACCAACTTCCTTCCCTCATTTTCAGAGTCCTCCAGCAAACCAATAACCTTAAACACACAGTCTGCGTGGATTTACTTCTACAGGAAGCAGTTCTCCTGTGGAATTTTTTCTTTGGCATTTTTTCTATTGTTTTCATTTTTCTTTTTTTTTTTTTACCCTGACAAACCTCTATTGTTTGTAAGCGAGAACTAAAAAATGGCGGTGTAAATGTTCAATATTGCCTGTATTTTCCTGAAAAGGCCTTGAATTGTTTACAAGTACAAATGTTTACAAATCTAACCTAACCTCTGCAAATTGTTTTTAAGGTTTTCAGGCCTGTGAACAAAGAACTTCACACAGTTCTCATGCACGAGATGGTGGAGCATGTCTGATGACTCTCTGAGAGAATAAACGTTGGCTTTTCTCTCCGATTCTTTCCATTCACCGTGTGTTTTCTTTGCGCCTAAATCCCTGTCTTAAAGTCAGGCTGTCATGGTGATAGATGGGGATTCTTCCCCTTTCTCTCCTTTTGTTCATAGGCCCAAACTCTCTGCAGTCTCTCTTTCGAACAAACCCTTCAAATGACTCTGAGTGAATGTGATTAGCTTGAAGGACCTTAGACAAATTGAGTGGACAAAACCACTGGTCATTGTCCCGCCATTTGCTGCCATTGTTCCCATTCTCCAGAGTGAAGGCCTTCAGAACATTAGCCACACAGTGTGACCATCCTTCACTCTCTCTGCAGCTTGGCTTTTATCTCCTTTCACATTCACTGGATTCATTACGAGCGACAAAAGACGGCAACAAAACAGCTTGTGAAGTCAGCTGGATTCTGGCTTGCTCATGGGAGGCCTGTGTGCTCGATTCGGGACCCCTGTAATGGCGACTGAAGACACGTCAAATGCTGGGTGGCCAAATGTTGTGGAAGATATCGCATGCTGAAGGACAGGGCAAGTCCATAAAGCCATAATACAAACAAACAATCAACAAACAATGACTGAAATTCTTTTGTCTTGAGTAGGAAGAGCGTTTCAGACCTCGACGGGTTCAGCTTTCATGTTAAAGTTGTGCACCGTGACCAAATACTTTACCAGTATTTTCTTAATTTTTTCACAGCCTTTAGTCGAGATGGTGTTTTTTTGCGCAGTAAAATAGAGTATAGTCTACATCTTTCACCATTTAACATCGTCCCTCAGAGCAAACCAGGTATTGTGAAAATACAAACAAGGAGCCGTTGATCTCCATGTTTTTCCATCGTGTTTGCCAATCCTTCCTCACATGCAGTGGTGTAAAGTAACCAATTAGAAATACAGTGGTACCCCGAGATTCTAAATTAATCCGTTCCAGGGTGACGTTCTTTTCTCGAACATTTCGTATCTCGAAGCAAGTGTAACATGTAAAACGCCTAATCCGTGCAATAGTTCTCAGAAACGACAGAATAAATTGATTAAAAAAATAAAACTAGAGAAAAATCAAGTAACGTTTCTTCAATCCTTAAATCTACACATTGTTAATGTAACAAATGACAATAAAACAGAATAAATGGGTGATGCCTTTTCTTGAGAGGGGAGCGATGTGTCGTCGGAGGTGGAAAGGATGCAGGAAACATAGGAAAAATTCTCAAGATATTTCACGATATACTAACACAAACACAGTTTCAAGCACAAGTGCAGACAGATGGAGAGACGCTGGGTTTCTCTAAGTTGCGCTACAGAGCAGCACTTTCCACGTTATAAATGTTATTTCTTTTACGACACCTTGACTCTAACATTTGTTATATTATATTATTGCTAATCTATACATAACGTTTCACTTGATTTAAAACTGATTTTAAAGTGTTGTAAGCGTATCAGCCCCGTTTAGCACTTAACTAGCGGATGATAGAGCAGAACTGGTGTTGTTTTTCGTATCTTGAAATTGTTTTCGTATCGCAAAATATTTCCTGTGAGACCTTTCGTCTCTCTAACGAAGCATTCGTATCTCGAGTTACCACTGTACTCAAATGACTGTAATTGAGTAGGTTTTTTTTGGGATAGATTTAAAATTTTATTTGGCAAGAACCGTTTGTTTATTTTCTTTTATTGTTTCAGTTGCCAGGAAAACATATCCCTCTCTTGTTCTCTCTATATTTCTCTTTCTCCTCTCTTTTTTCTCCCTCTCTCTCAGTACATCTTTCTCTCTTCCTTTCTTTTGCTCTCTATTTTGTCTTTCCCTCCCTCTCTTTCTATCTTCCTTTCTTTACTTTTTCATCATTTCAGACATCATATCTGATGCCTCTGATGTGAGCAACATTTATAATAGTGAAGTGAAGTGAAGTGAAAGTGACGTTACGACCAAGTATGGAGAGACCCATACAAGGAATTTGTGCTCTGCATTTAACCCATCCAAGTGCACACACACAGCAGTGAATAAACACACCGTGAACACACACCGGGAGCAGTGGGCAGCCATGGCTGCGGCGCCCGGGGAGCTGTGGGTAACTGGTGACTTGCTCAAGGTCACCACAGTCATGGTTGTCTCAGAAGGGAGAGAGTTTCAACACTCATCCCATCTTCGACTCCTAGTGGAGCTGGGGATCGAACCAGCGACCTTTTGATCTCCAGTCAACCGCCCATGCCACACTATTTGTAGGAAATAATTTTTCAGTGTAATGCTTAAGTAGTTTTAGAAGAGCTACTTTTCACTCGTGCTTTGAGTTGTTTTTAGAAAAGATATTTGACTTTCTTTACTTTTTGGGCAAATCATGGTACTTTTTCTTAAGTATGAAATTTCACTAATCTTTACGTCACTTTTAAGGATTCAATATGAGGCAAATGTAGATTTTAAGATCAAAGTAATAACTAGATCAAACTGCACCTTGTTAAAATTAAGTCAGTCATATATTAGGCATTTCCACCCCTTGGCCTTAGCACAACAACTCCAGTTTGCACGTTCAGGTGAAGGGGTGTCCCATTTCCTTGTGGTGATACAGACCGTCATTTTGAGATATCTTCATTCCTCCATTTCTAGGGATTTCAAGAGGCACACTTGAAACGAAGAGTTAAGATGAAAAAAGGCCATTATTGTCATTAATAAACGTTTGAAATTCTGAAAACCACAGCTTTATTTTATATTTCATATGTCAGTAAAAGTTATTTAAATCACCAAAAAATGCTAGTTTAGAGGAATAATGTGCCATTATTAGACCACTAACATCATTATTGAACAAAGACTTGCATTCAGCACCTCATTTTCATTTTACACGTTATAAAAACACGACCAGAAGTGCTGCATTTGCGGATCCTTCAGAACCATTTGGCTGAGTACAGTTTTGTGGGGGTGTCCAGATTCATTTATGTATGTTTACAGCCCTTCCTCTAGCCAACAGTTTCAAGGGCTAAGGGGTACAAATGGAACTCAGTCCAGCTCTGTTGTATTGCGGCCTGTGAGCTGGAAATGAACCCAGTTCGTGGTCACCCAGTTTGATTCCCATCTCTCTCTCACCACACACTCAGACACATGCTCGTCGCTCTATACTTCCCTGTGCAATAAATAAAAATAGTTTTTAAGAAATGGAGCTCAGCCAAAACGAAGTGAGTTTCGGGAGGAGTGTTCAGGCTACGCCACCAGTGTCATCAATCAAACCATCATCCTTACACCACTCGAGCCAGTCCTACATTACATTGTCATACAAACATAGAAATCCCCCAGAATGTCCTGACCCTGTCGTCTTTCCCATCCCACCCCATTCTCTCTCTGCCTTTCTTCCTGCCTCCCTCTACTATCCTGTCTGTTCCAAATAAATATATTTAAAAAATAAAATAAAAATCCCCCAAAATCCCAATGTTTACATCCTGAATATAGTGGCCCTTTAAAGATGTTGCTAAACCCAGTTCTCACCATTCCGCCGCATGTTTCCAGAGATCAGCGGCTCATTTGCCAGTGGGACATGATGAGCAATAAAGCTTGAGCTGCAGAATCAACAGTTTCTCTTCCATTGGCTGCTGCTTGTGAAAATGAACTAATTTTTTGCCTCATGCCATCACCGAATTCACTTTCACTCGTCACGGTTAGTCACTTATGATGTGATTCTGGCTTACAGAGCACCTGCTGTGGTGCCACTGGTTTTTAATCCCAATAAAACAACATCATGTCACTCGTTTGAAAGTGAAAACAAAGAAATGTAAAATCTATTACTTTAACAGATTACATGTAGCATCATAAAAATACTTTCAACAGTCAGAAGATCCTCATAAACGCATTCGAATGAGAAACTAAGTGCACCTTTTGTTATTTCACAGTTGCTTCTTTGGTTTACGATTTAGTGGGGCACTTTATAAAGGCTCCTATCACTTAAAACAAATTAAGCATTGCTGGTTTTCCAAATTGCTTTTGCATTTAAATCCTTTTTGAATCATTTGACAAAATAGAAACAATTTACGTCACGTTTTATTTGTGCATTTAATCATTTATTTAATTTTAGTCTGCTGTTTAACACTTAAAATCAACACATTTTATGAAATCAATTCAATGCCACAATTTGTGCGCAATCACTGACCCAAACATCAGTGGTTTTGATTAGAATTGATTATTATCCCTTTAATAAATTTGTTTTTGCTGACCCTTTGAACTTACTGTAGCGTTTTCCCCGGTTGAGATAAAAAGTGCCAATGAAAATAAATTAACATATTCTCTTTTGAGTAATTTTCATTTATCATTTTCAAATATTTGAAAAAAAAAATATCAGCTTCCACTGGATGGTATTTCATCTCTGATAAGCAGTACATACAGCACGTTTTTTAACAAGGATATACCACTTACAATGAAATCAGCAGCGATCCTAACCCGGAGATTCCTTCAGCTTCTCTAAGACTCTGCTCTAAAAAGCACTAAAAGCTTTGGTTGTTCAGGATTTCACAGCAGATCTGGCCGTACAATGGCTCTTCTTCCTGAAAATTAAAGGAATTCTCCTTTTTTATTGCATTGTTCTTTTCTTTGGTTCTCTCCAAAAGAACTTTTCTTTCTTTTCTGCTAAGTAAGCTTCCCTTTGAGAGATAACTGAGAGCACTCAAGCAATCACAAGATGCGTTGGGGATATTTTCAGGAGAATAATGGGAGGCTAAACAGAGAGAGGCTTTTAGGAGTCATTTGTTCCTTTAATTGCACCGGAGCATATTGTTCTGGTGTGGTCCTGACTCGGAGCGGACACCTCCAGTTCTCAGGCTGCGACACTGCAAATGAACCAGCACAATCACTTCCTCCTCCTTTGACTTTTAAATCATTTGTGCAAGAAAAACAGCATGATACCGCCACGAAGGAACATTTACCAAGGAATCGATTATTTTCCCAAACGGTTGCCACCTGGAAAATGGTCAAAGTTTTACCTAAATTATAGAATATAGTATAAACCTTGTAAAGACAACGAAAGATGGCTCCCTCTGTAACTTTATTCTTATATAACAGTATGTAGAGCATCTGTTTGCTTTGTAGCATTTAGAAATGCTCCGTGTGGTCACACACATTTTGGTTTCACCTTGTTTTTGGGAATTTTACCCCTAGTGGACAAATATTGAACTAGGGATATAGAAATAAATATATATATAAATTTTAAGTCCACTTAAAACGTCGAAGGGCACGCCCGGTGTGACGTCATGAATTCAAAGCCAGAATGACACGCCCACTTCATTCATAACTTGAAGCAGGCGGCACAGTCCCAAACAGAAGCAGTTTGTGAGTGGTGTGCTGTAAAACCCTCCTGGATGTGTTTCAAGAGCTCCACTGCTCATGGAATTCCTCCGTCGTCACTCGAAATAAAACTATTTCTGGAGCTTTTCTTCACCTGCTGCGTGCCATGTTACACAGGTACCAGAAGCACCTCTGACTCCGGGAACTTTGGACTCTTTTTTTTTTTTTTTTACCTTGTTTAGTTAAAGGAGAACCAAACCAACAGGTAGCTGCCGGGTATGTCAAAGCCCATGGACCACGTGAAGCGTCCCATGAACGCTTTTATGGTGTGGTCTCGAGCTCAGAGGAGGAAGATGGCTCTGGACAACCCGAAGATGCACAACTCGGAGATCAGCAAGCGCCTGGGCGGCGAATGGAAACTCCTGTCAGACTCTGAAAAGAGACCTTTCATCGACGAAGCCAAGAGACTGCGAGCCGTCCACATGAAGGAACACCCGGATTACAAATACAGACCGCGGAGGAAGCCCAAGAACCTGATAAAGAAGGACAGGTATCACTTTAACGTGGCGTATAACCTGGCGGAGAGCGAGCCGCTCAAGAGCGCGCGTTTGCCCGGCGACGCGCTCTCGGACTCGTTGTGCGCGGAGAAGGCGGCTGTCTCCGGTGCCGCACGGGTGTTTTTCGGGCACCACCCCTACTCGTTTCTCGACTTCACCTCCAAAATGTCGGAAGTACCTCCTGCTCCTTTCCCTCATTATTCCGTGCTGGGGTATCCAGGTGGAGTTCCGACGTTTCCTGGGATGGGGGTCCTGTCCGGGCCGCCGCAAGCTCACGGGTCCGCTGGGAACCCGGGACACATGGTGCCCTATAACTGCCTGGGCTGGCCGGGATCCGGTCCCTCTCTGCCGCCTTCATACGTACTTTTACCGGGGATGAGCAAAGCCCCGCATGAACCGTACCTGGCGTACGCTGCAACTATTTGATGGGAAGCACGGAGTTAAAGTGGTACACGGTGCACTTCTTTTTATTTTAAGAATCATTTGTAATGAGAAATAAATTTGTAAAAAATTTTTTGTTGAAAGACTGGAATTATTTATATATATATTTATGCCTTTAAGTGAAATTAAACACATTTCACGTAAGTGACTAGGTTTTGGTGGTATTTCCGTCCGTTCATCCACATTCAAAGATGTTTTAATTATTTGTTGTTTGTTCAGTTACGTTCATTCAGTCTGTCCAACACAAATGGTGATAAAACGAAATTCTGGGGAATTTTTTATTTTTATTTTTACAAAATGTTCTGGTTGGGTCAGCATGAAAACGTCATCAACGGAAACAGGTGAGAATGAACTTTTCTGTAGGGAAAACCTTTTCATCCAAACGAGCATATACAATAAACTATGTACATTGTATATTACAACACTCACACCATTTTGCAAAGAAAAAAAAAGAATATGACAAACATGAAAATGTTTGGTTAACCCAAAACTCTGACCAAACAGTGCGTGTGCCAATCACAGCGGTTTTCAACTATTTAGGCATGAAATGATCCACCTGTTGTTTAATTTTGATTTTAACTGAAATGTTTAGCTTGCAACAAGGTTATTAGCATTAATATTTTTGGTTTTAATTGAACATTACAAGAGTTGACACAATTTGCTAGATTATGTGAGAAATGTGAGATCGTCTTTTAGTTTTATTTTAGAGACCACAAATCAGTGCCATCTAGTGGTGAAAAGAAGGGATAACCCTTGGAAGTACAATACCTAAGATATGGCTTGTGTTTTTCAAATTTCTGGCACATAAAAAGCAAAATGGCATTTGGAACAAGGTGTAGGAGGGTCACCTGTTTTGTTATGAAAAAAACATTTGTGAGTAAAAGTTGCTAGGGTTGTTCTTAAAAATTATATCAAGCATTGAATAAAAAAAAACAATTTTAAAGATAATTAATAAGAGCAAATTAGTAACAAATGCTCAAAAAGGCCCCAGACTTCGAAGGGTTAAACTGTTTTTTTTTTTTTTTTGTTTTTAATCATTGGCTTGAGCAGAGGTCACTGTCTACATTTTATTGTGATTTATTTATTTGTCAATTAATTTTTATAAATTTGATAGATGTACTCTTTTCATCCAGAGTTTTTAATTTACTTAAACTTTAAAACTTAATTTAAGTATCTTCTACGAAGGGGGAAGGTCTGCAAGCAACCTTTCTGAGGTCTGCAAGCAACGTTAAATGTGGTTCATTTTCAACAAATCTTTTTGAACTTGATTCGATTTCGTTGGAGGTACAAATTTAAAATTAACTGGAAAAGTTTTAATTAGTTCCAATCCTTTTTTTTACCAAAATTAAATCCTCTGTTAATCTGACAAACTTTTTTTTGGTAGACATTACAAAACTTTATCATGCTTGATGTTGTTTTGAGCAAATGTTTTTGTGATCAGATAACAAAATTACAACCAAATAATTTCAAACTGATTAGATTGTCTTGAAGAAATGCAATTTAATTGTTGAATTGTTCCATCCATCCATCCATCCATCCATCTATATATTTAGTCTTCCCTTCACCTGAAGGTGGCTGGCCCTGTGTTGGGAAACTCAGAAAGCGTCAACGCAGGCAGACTCAAACCACTGACCCTTTAACTGAGAGGAACTGCTGGTCTCTGTAGCACACAGGTGTTCTCCTTATTTGAGCTCAATCGTAAGCATTAAGGTAAACATACATAGAGTTGTTTATTTTTTTAACGTGATTATGTGGAAGGTTTCTTCACTATTTACCAATGTTTCTTCGTATATAATTAGTTATGATGTCTGTGGAGCATTGTACAATATTTGATTATTACAATAGATTACAGGTGAAAAATAAACGATAAAAGTTTCTTCAAAGCACTATGAAGGCTGCTCCTGCAGCAGAAGAAAAAAGCACCACCATGTACAAGGCCATCGTCCTTCTCTGAGCATCTGACCCCCAGTGTTCATGGGGCGCTCATGTGCTTTTGTCTTCTTTGATGTCTACCACATCTGTAAAAAGGAAAAGTTGAGTTGAACTTACCAACAAAGCGGCTGCTGCTCCAAGACAGGTGAACATTTCAGAGTCAGGACCTACATGAAAGTTTGTGTTTATTGAAAAATAAACTAGGAATGAGGGACTTGTAAGAAAGTGAAGTTCAGGTAACTGAAAACTAACATATTAATACTTCCATTTCTGAAAGCATTCTTTGTTTACGCCGTTTGTACACTAGACTAAAACATAAAGCAACAGAAAGGTCGATCTCCAGGGATGCAACCACTGCATTACTTTACGGAAGAAAAATAAAAAGGAGAGAGGGAAAGTTTTTAAAAAGATGTTTTTACATTATGAAAAAAACCCCACATATATCTATTGTTCTTCCGGAGTTAATCTAATGGAGATAACAATACTAATCTGATGTGATTGTTTAATCTCTAAAACCTGTATTTTATGAGTCATTATATAAAGACTTGTACATGGTCCTCCTTGATTTGTGCTGCTTTGAAAATCGTAAACGGATAAATAATATTTGTTGATGAATACACGACAGATAGAGTTATGAGTACAGTCATGTGACAGGGAAAAAGCAGTCTATATTGTTATGATACATATAATATTCCACAATATCCCCCCTTCCTGTTTATAATGCAAGTTTGTTCCAAAATACGACTCCAGCGCACCCTTGTGGACTCAAGCGCCCTTCATTACGTCATTAAAACGTGTAAGAAAATGATGAAGGCAAACAGTTTATGGCAAGCCGAGTTAGCACTGACCTGACTTGTGTGAACGGCTGTACTGGCAACTTGGTTGGGCTTTGCAAAAAGGGGTGGTTCCAAACAGTTACAGATATCTTTAAATGAATTTTGTCTAGTTTTAATTCAAGACATCTACAGTTTAATTGTTCCTAGCCACAGAGCTGAATGCAGATAGCTCTAATTCGAGGTATTCCTTGTCAAAGCTCATTTAAAGATATTATTTTATTCTAATATCTTTAATATTATTACAGATGTCTCTAAATGAGTTTTGACTAGGAAAAAACAGTATTCTCTAAATAAACTTACCTCTAAATAAGTTGCTCCTAGTCACAAATCTAATTACGCTGTTCTACAATTGTAACGTAATAAGTCATAAATGAATTAGGGATACATCTAAACGTGGTGAAGATATGCATAAATATAACAAAAGTAAACTATCTTCAATAGGGTTATTATGACTAGTTAAAACCCAGTTAGAGACATCTTTAATTAAATTTTGCACTGGTCACAGCTCAATTGAGAGTTATATAAATTGTGGCTAATAAAAATATAATTGTAGATATCTCTAATATTGTAGATATCTCTATATTTGGCCCTAGAGAAATATATTTAGAGATATCTGTAACTATATTTTTACTCAATAGAAGATAGTTGCATTTCTTTTCTCAATGAAAGTCAATGGGGGATTATGGCTGGTCATAAATGGTTTGCAGATATATTTAATGTACATTATTCCTAGACAATTAAACAGTGTGGATATCTTTAATGTATGTTTGGACACATTCACATTATAGATATCTCAAATAGAATTCCGACTAGTCAAAATATATTTGTAGATATCGGCAAAGAATATTGTGCTACCGGCTTGCCATACGCGTCTGTCATAAGTCTTGTTTAACATAATAACCAAGTCGCGCTCCCTACAGGAAACACATGGTAGTGCAGTACTGGTTGCTTAGAAACGGACAACAGACGCAGTCCTTGAGAAGACGCCGGGTGAGAGGATGAGAAAAAAGCTATTTTCTCTCAAATTTTTGTGTTTATATTATCCAGCAATATTATACATCACGCCTGACCACGTATCTTTATTATCATGACGTATTTAATATTATTAGCGAATGTTTTTTTTTCAGCAGCATGACACTAGTTTTCGCTTTCTTGGTGAATCTACAATTGACTTTATAACTTATATGCGATTTATCTCTTAATCATCGTCTGTTTAAACACACCTAGCAGTCACTATTGTTGTCTTTCGTGAAAATGTTATTTAAATTAAGTTTTTTTGTGAACTTACTGTTCGTAATTGGTGTGGATAATGCAAATTGCTTGTTGTAATTTCTTTTTTCGCTTGATTTCAAAACAGATTCCAATAGCAGACATACTAGAGTATTCCAAATGGGTATTGTTCGATCTCAAGTAACTTATTTAAGCCTTTTATCAGTGCCGTTTTTTGTTACTAACCCTCTTGTTATTCTTTATATAACAGTTTTTAGAAAAGAATGAGCAAATTCATGCTAAACAGCCACATAGTGCACATGATTATAGAATCAGGATATTCTGCAAATTCAGTTAATTACCAAATGTGTGCATTTTTACCAAAATTTAGTAACAGGAAAGTATTTTTAAAATGACGCCAATATATTATAACACAATATAAACAATGTGAAATTGAGAGAACTTACCTTTGCTCCTCCCATGGCCTTCTAAAGATCCAAGTGATGCAACTTCCTGCTGAAAAACAGACTTATGGAAGTTTTTAGGAGGGTGATGAGATAGGGTAACAGGAATGAGGAAAAGCTGCAAACACGACTAAAAATGTTGTTTTTTTATATCAAAGAATAGATATTTGTGTAAATATTTGAAACAAACATTTAAGTATTTACATATCAATGCAAAAGAAAGGTTCTTTTTAAAAATCCAAATCATTTTATTTTATGGTGAAGTGTAGCATCAAAGACTGGTGACAAGCAATAAAAACAATTCTGTGTTTTATGTGGATTTAATCTATATATTTTAAATTATTCTAGGTTAAATTTGCAATAAGAATAGTATGGAGTACACTTCACTTAGTAATAACAAATATATATATATATATATAGATAGACACAGATAAAGTCCCAGGGACAGAAATGGCACCCGTTTGGTGAAATGGCTTTTGGAATATTTATTTAGACATATTAATCGGAGACATTATATTCTGTCTGGCCTTTTCATTCAGGTTTTGTGAAATCAAATAATAAAGTAATGCTTTTACTTCTTTTTTTTTAAGTAAAAACTATCAGCAGTAATGCCAAAGAAAGGAGCAAAGAAAGGTGGAGGGAAGCTAGTTGGGCTGACGGAGGAGGAGAAACTTCTTTACCTTCAGCAGAAGGCTCAGGCTGAGGAGGAGATGGCCAAGAGGAAAGAGGACATGCTTACCAACTTCCTCAAGGTCTGTCCCGCAGAACTGCACAAAAGTTTTAAACAGATGCGGAAAAATGCTTTAAATACCGGTATTCATTTCCATCAAATCAAATCAAAACAATATCTGTTGTGACCAACCTCTTCCTTCTTCTAGCTACACTTACACTCAGTCTTTGAAGAAGTTCGGTGGTTGGTGAAGAGTTTTCTGTGGGTGTAGCTTTCTCACATCCTTTTGTCTCTTCATGTAACGCTAAACACACTCAACGATGATGAGATCAGGGCTCTGCGGGCCATGCATTCTTAATGACTTCGGCTGTGTGCTTGGGGGTCATTGTCCTGCTGCAGCAGCCAATCATATGATGTATTTGCCTTCTCAGCATTGAAAACACCACTGATCCTGACCAAATCTCCATCTTCATTTGTAGTAATGTAACCCCAAATGTTCAAGCAACCTCCACCATGCTTCGCTGTTGCATGAAGACACTCATTATTGTCCAGCCCTTCAATGAAGAAATGACCTTCTGCTACAACAAAAAAATTTCACATTTTCACTCATACTTATGTTTTTGTGCATACTTGAGTCTTCTTCCCACATTGGAGACTTCCCGCTTTTTGACTCCATGAAGACCACTTCACTTCTGAGCTGAATGCTCTGCTGGAGATCTTTTGTTTTCAAAGAGCGATTAGCTTGATGTGTCTGAGCGACCTCTGAGTCTACGATCCCTAACTTCGCAAATTTCTTTGTGCTTCTTTAAAAGAACTTGAACAGCACATCTTGAAAGTCTGTTTTGGAATCTGGGAGAGACCTTGTTGATGCAGAATAACTTCCTTGTGTCTTGTTGCTGTGCTCAATCTTGAAATGATGAGGAGTTTTCCTTTTCAGCCTCACTTTGGTAGGTGAGTTTCACACAGTTTTCACACAGTTTCATACTCTTCTCCCAACCGCTGTAATCTGAACGGGCCACAAGTACAGCGCCGTTAATGGCAGCGGGAAAATGTCAGCTGTTGACTGCAGTGGTCCCACCATTTTCCTTGACCCTACCCCCTCCTGCAATGTTTTTTTCCTGTGTTATGTCTATATGTGCTTGGATGCAATGGCTTTTTAACCTGCTCCACACTGCCCTCTGAAGGACAATGTGGAAAAGGCTCTTTTTGAGCACCCTTACCCAATGTATACCCATTTCAACACTGGCCTGTCCCCACCTCGTTTATGTCTGTGGCCAGAGGGGTCTTATTTCACTGCATGTAACAGTGCATGTGACAAATAAAGGTTATTTCAATTTCAAGTCAGTTTTAAGCCTCCTACACAGCTGTTTCTGTTTCAGTTTATGACTTGGTTTCAACCAACGCGTGACATTGATGATCATTAGCTCTTGTTTGGTATACATAGGCATACACCATATTTATATATAAGCTTATAAACTTCCATGTTGAAGTATTTACCTCTTTTTCACATGGAAATGTTATGGTCATCAAATTGATTTGTTTTTAGGATAAACTGCAGAAAGAAGAGAGGAACAGTGTTGTGAATCTCCACAAGCTCCGGCAGCAATGGCGAGTTGTGTTAACTCAAACAAAGATGGAAGAGCTACGACACGACATGTCCGTGTTCTCACAGAACTTCGAGAGAGTTCTCGACTACAAAGACAACATCATCCGGGTAAACGCTGCATGAAACTGGGATCCCACACAGCATTCTCTAAAGATAGCTCGACTTGTGTGTGTTCGTAGAGTCTGGTGGTGGATCTGTTTGAGCGCGAGCAGCAGTCAGAGTTAGCTCACAGTTCTCATCTGCAGAACATTGACGGCCTCCTCGAGGTTCACAAGAGCCGGCTCACGCATCTAGAGCTCAACTTCAAAAGTAACCTCCAGGACCTGAGCTCAGAGTTTAGCACGGAGAGGTACGCAAACCATTAACGATTGTTTATCTGTGAGTGTAACTCACACTGCTGCGTCTCACTGGTCCAAGATCAGCTGTGGAGTTTGTTTTTCCTTGGCTTTCATTCAAGTGATCAGATCATTTTCATTATTATTTAGGAGTAAATTGAGAGCTAAATGGCTCATGATCTGTATTTTTACATGAAAACATTGTTGATTTAAATACACTTTTCTCTAGCTTTGAAATCCTTCATCCAGATTCTGTGGGCGGAGCTTGTTACTAGGCTACTATAGACATCTCTCTCTGCTAGACAGTGTTATTGCGGATCCCCTTAATTATGAAAACAGTGTTTCCTAAACCTTTTTCACCAAGTACCACCTCAGAAAGCATGTGCTGCTCCAAGTACCACCTTGATGACCATAATTAAAATACAGGCCATTCTCAAAAAAATCAGCATATTGTGATAAAATTCATTATTTTCTGTAATGTACTGATAAACATTAGACTTTCATAAATTTCAGATTCATTTACACACAACTGAAGTAGCCTTTTATTGTTTTAATATTGATAAACCCAAAATAAACCCAAAATTCTCAAAAATTAGCATATCATGAAAAGGTTCTCTGAATGAACTAATGACCTAATCATCTGAATCAACTAAATAACTCCTGAAAAGGATTCCCAGCCTGGTTCATTACTCATAACCGTACTCATGGATAGGACTGCCGACCTGACTGCTGTCCAGAAGACCATCACTGACACCCTCAAGCAAGAGGGTGAGACACAGACGAAATTTCTGGAAGAATCGGCTGTGCCCAGAGTGCTGTATGAAAGCATCTCAGTGAAAAGTCTGTGGGAAGGAAAAAGTGTGGCAGAAAACGCTGCACAATGAGAAGAGGTGACTGGACCCTGAGGAAGATTGTGGAGAAGAACTGATTCCAGACATTGGGGGACCTGCAGGAGCAGTGGACTGAGTCTGGAGTAGAAACATCCAGGGCCACCGTGTACAGGCGTGCGCAGGAAATGGGCTACAGGTTCCGTATTCCCCAGGTCAAGCCACTTTTGAACCAGTAACAGCGGCATTTGCTCAAATTTTGCATGTCATTCAGAAATCAAGGTGGAGGAAGACTGGGGAGAGGAAAATGCCTGAAGTCCAGTACCAAGTACCCACAGTCAGTATGGTCTGGGTTGCCATGTCAGCTGCTGGTGTTGGTCCACTGTGTTTTAACAAGAGCAGGGTCAATGCAGCTAGCTCTCAGGAGATTTTGGTGCTGAAAAGCTTTATGGAGATGAAGATTTCATAGTTCAGCACAACCTGGTACCTTCTCACAGTCCAGAAACCACTGGTAAATGGTTTACTGACCATGGTATTACTGGTGCTCAACTCTCCTGACCTGAACCCCATAGAGAAACTGTGGGATATTGTGAAGAGAACGTTGAAAGACCCAACACTCTGGAGGAGCTTAAGGCGGCTATCGAAGCATCCTGGGCCTCCATAACACCTCAGCAGTGCCACAGGCCGAATACCTCGATGCCACGCCGCATTGAACCAGTAATTTCTGCAGGTAATGAACGCATAACTGAACATAGCGGTAAATATTTGAAGGCTGACTTTTTTGTATTAAGAACACTCTTCTGTTCAGCTACAGTTATGTACAGCCTGGACATTAAGATGCTCTGTTCTGAATGAATAAAGTACAACTACACAGTACTTAAATAAAGTATACTGTAGAGCCCGGTCTCTTGAATACACAGCTTTTAAACCTGGACTATGTGCTCTGCTGTAGTTCTGGTCTGTAGTTCAGAGGTGGATAGAGTACCACAATCTGTACTCAAGTACTTGTCACAAGTAAAAATAAAAGAAACAATAGTTACTCGAGTAAAACAGTATCAGATGGAAATAGTACTCCAGTAGTTAGTTACCAGTTCCTTCTGATTTCAATCCTGTAATGGGCACATTAACATCATATAAACTGTCATTTACAGTCAAATTTCACACGCACCCGGAGGTTCTTCTTACCGTTAACGCTGTCTTTATTTTCACATTCACAACACTACATTTTCAAGAAGCACATTTTAGACACGCACACAGAGAACGAGGCGTGTGTTTGTTTTTATGTTTGTGCATGAACTGCTTTAAGCGTGTTTGAGTTTCAGTAAGTAAATGTTTATTTTATTTATTCTTTCTTGAACAATCAATCGGTTTTTCAGAATTTTGCTGTTGAATTGGCTCTCAAGATACTGGCGATTGCTTGCACGAGGAAAAACATTCCGAAATGTGAGGGCTATTCGGTACTGAAAGTGTCCTTAGTTACCTTTAATATTATCACTTTATGAAACTGTTCTTTCTCACATCTCGAAATGAAATAGCATTTCTTCAGGTGCCGTCCTTCTAAACGTGCGCTTAACTTATTAATTATTTTTTATGAATTATTATTATTATTATATATAGAATAGTTATTTTATAAGAACACCATCAATTGTGCTTGTTTATAAGTAAAAGTTCCTATCTTTAAAAATACTCTAAATGCAATCAGTTTTACCCATCTCTGTCTTTGTTTGTATTTTATTTCAAATATAATGTGTAGGTTTCCACGGTTTTAAAGTTCTGGCATAAAACAAAGCAAAATGGAACAAAAACTGATTTTCTGATACAAATTTCACATATATTTTTATTTTATCTCAACACTTTAGATTTTTGTTACAAAAATGAAACTGACAGAATGTACCTCTCGGATTGATTGTGCGTTTTGTACAATTTTAGTTTTTTTTTGTGGAATTATGAAAGAATATTTTTGAAAATAAGCTGCGCTGTTTTAAAAATGATTTAAGTATTGTCTCAAAAATTGTTTAATTATAGCAAATTGTAAAGTAGTAAAACAAATGAAAGGCCCGGATGACGGCTAAAGTAAACGGCCGAACATAAAGTCCTTGTGAACTGCACCATCATCTTCATATTTCGCATAAACCAATAAATTTGCCAAATCTGCAACGGCTGTTGTTTCCTCAAGCTGGATGGGAAATATGGGCTGTTTTTAATCTGTGTATTTTTAAAGTCGCTAACCATGTTCATTCGCTGACACTGTGCTTTTTGAAAGTGGGCACCAAGTTTAACTCTGGCTGCTTTTTCTTTGCACGTAATACGTGTCATCATTTACACCGAAATCACCGCACCACTAAACGCACAAATGTTCGTGACTCAAAAAAAAAAGAAAGAAAAGAAAAAAGTGTTGTTTCTCTACTCTCAGCTAGATAAGTGCTTTATTTTATAAGGGATTCAGTGATGGATGAGTTACATTTTTGTGGGAGCGTGCGGTTGAGGAAGAGAGAGTGAGAGAGAGTAACAGTGTTGTGTAAATCAAATAGGTCACCATAAATAATCTAGTTGGCTTCAAACACTATTTGTTAATGGAGTTTCCATTTTTAAAAAATCAATCATATATTAATAATAATAGAAAAAAACATCACAGCATTGGTTAAAGTGCTGGATTAGCATCAGTATTTCTGTTGTTGTTACGTCCAATTTTATTCCTGTGAGTAGAGCTTTGCTTCGCAAAAGCAATTTTCAATTGTCCTTTTTTATCCATATCTGTTACTAAAATAAGATGTGTTCTTTTTTGCTTATAGGGCATCACTGCCAGGTGATTGCCAGTTTTCACAAAGTGATGTGTATGTTTAACTCGACTCACTTCATCACTGGCTGTAATAAAAGTACTTTAAAAAGTCCTCTGGCTGCAGCTTTATTGTTTCATCAGCTCTAATATGTCAAAAGTTCCAGCACTTTTTGATTTAATCAGTTCATGTCCCTTTTTTTTAAATGTTTTTTTTTTGTTAACTGTTTAAATAAACTCTCAAATTCTTATTTCCCTCATTATATATTGATTGTTCAAAAGTATAAGTTAAGTTGTTGTGACGACAGTGTGTGAAAGAATGTCTGTACTTCTCATCTACACCTGAAGATGTCACTATAACAGTTGCTTGGTTTATAATAAATTCCTCACCTGGACATTTGGTAGATTGAAGAAATGTGGATCGATCCAAACATATATATATATATATATATATATTTTGCAGGGAACAAATCCTGTCCCAGCACCAGCAGGAGAGTGTGTATTTAGAGAAGGTGAGGTCCTCCATGGAGCAATGCTACAGTGACCTGGACAGCAAGGCCAGACTGGACTACAACTCTACTCGGGAGCAAATTAAAAAACAGGTATCCTTTTCACATTTGAACTTGATTCGAATCCAGAGGCATCTGGGAATGTTGTCTTATAAAAACATTTGTCGTTAGAATCAGAATGAGCTTTATTGCTAACTGTGTGCAAACACGCAATGCTTTATGATGGTGCAGGGGGAGAACTCCAGTGCAACAACCCAGAGATACACTTAATGAACGATATACTGGTTTAAGGCCTAAAATGTGCTTTATTTACTACATATATATACCCGTTTGTTACGAACGGGGCTTGTGGTGATAGAAAAGGGGCAGAACTCCGATGCACAGTACAGCAGGTCGTTTAATTTTACAGAAAGCATACATAAAATACCAGTAATAGGGCAAAACCTCACATAACATAAAACTCTGGAACTAAAACGCAACATCAGACCAGGAACTCAAAATAAGAGAAACCAAAATAACAAATCAGGAATAACGCTAGGAAAGGAACCATAAAAGGAGACACTGTCAGACAAGGGGCTAGCGTTCCGTTACTGCGCATGATCAGTTTAATCCCGCGCCGAAATAAAAGCCATGGGGAAAAAATAAAGTCACTGAAAGGGGACAGCTGGAATAAAAGTAAATAAAAGTTGCATGTAGCTTTTAATGTAGCTGTTGTAAAAGTTTGTTACCCTAGCTCCACTCCGCACGTCTTTGTGCATCGCCATAGTGGTCGAATGTAATTTTTTGAGTCACAGTGACATGTTAGCAAGTCTTATTTTTAGCCAAACAAGCTAACATTTTTTAGCATTATCATAAATCAACCATTTATTCATTTTCCAACCCTCTTATTCCCTTTATTATTATTATTATTATATCTTCAGCGCACATTGGGCGAGAGGCGGGGGTACATCTTGGACATGTCTCCAGTCCATCGCAGGGCAATGTTCACTCACATATTCACACCTAAGGAGAATTTAGATTATTACATTAACCTAACCGGAAGAAACTAAAGCAAGCACAAGGAGAACATGCAAACTCCTTCCAGGAAGTTCACCAGCGAGCCTCGAATCGACAACCTTCTAACTGGAAGGCACTGTGCCGCCCATTAAATATTGAGACTAAATATAATGATTACAAATTTCTTTCACACTCTGTTAGCCACATTATTAATGACCTTTAGTGTTTTACCCTCCTCGCATAAGGTATCAATAGTCGTCTTTTGGACAACTGTCTTCTGCAGTCTTCCCCTTGTCAGCATTGATCCCCATCTTACAGAACTAGACTAAGGGATAATTATTTAGCAAATTAAATAGTTATATTATTTTTGTCGGTAAAGATATGCATGTGCATATAAATGTTTAAAAGTGTATTTAAAACATTCTCTGTATTTTCTTGTGCAGAACAGTGTGGATAAGCAAACGGTGAAAGAGCAGATGGATGCTGTTGTGGAAAAACTGTGGGAGGACATGCAGCAGGTTTTAAACGTCTATAACGAGTCCACGCGAGACAAAATCATCATCACTGATGAGCTTCAGAACAAAGACAAGCAGAACGCCAAAGAAATCGACACGTATCGAAAAAACATCCAGAAGCTGCAGGTTTGTATGTTCCACAAGCTTCACGTGTGTCTCTTCGTAGCTGTGATGTGTTTGTTCTGGTTTTGCAGGAGTCGATCTCTGCGCTGCGATCGAAGCTGAGCTCCATCCAGAGTGATAAAATGACAGACCAGCTTCGCTCGGAGCGGGACCGGCTGGCACAAGAAGTTCAGCACTTCAGAGTTCAGCTTGCTGCAGCTCAGGCGCTTGGGAAGAAACAAATCACCAAACTCACTATTCAGAGCAATGAAGCTACAAAAAAGCTTCAGGAAGTTGTTACAAAGGTGTGCTCAACAGTAATGGAACATGACACCACTTTTTTTTCTAACACATATCTTAAGAATTTGAGTCAGGTAAACAGGTTGGCATTCAAGGAACCTCCACCACGCTTCACTGCAGACTCTGCTTCACTTCCCTGCAGACCCACATTGTACTGCTCTTTAGCTCTTTGACAAACAAACTTCCTTCAGCTACAGCCAAATTCTAACTCATCAGTCTAGAGCACCCAAAATCCCCAAAATTGAGAACAATCTCAATTCAGCGTACGGGAGAAGGAGGATTATTTCCCTCCGCCGAGGAGCTGAAGGGGCCGAGGATGTGCACATCGGCCGGGTATAGAGTGTCGCCATCGGGCCAGTTAAGTCACCAGGGTTTGGCTGGATTCCCAAGAGCTTGCCGGGCACTGGACCGCTCATTTGTGACAAGGATTCAACGACAGGGTGCATGGAACATGGCGGATGCACCAGCACAACGGTACCCCACACCTCACGCCACTGGATTGAACGGGGTGAAGGCACCCTGGACTACACTAGCTTTTACCCAGAGCCACCCTCATCTAATCTGATCACCTCCACCGCTCTTTTAGTTTTTTATTGGTGCCATAATTGTAATAAAATGCCCTAAGTGCCATTGAACAGTGCAACTGTGACTCTCTCGTCACAATGTTTTATAACAAAAACCTAAAGTGTAAACCTAAACCCCCCCCAAAAAAAACAAAAAAAAACAAAGAGAAGTCATAATAATGTGGTGGGGGGGGGAGTACAAGACATATCACAGGTCTTAAATTTCCAAGGGTAATCCCTCCATTTCAACTCTAGATGGCAGTAATGGCACCAAATTGGGGTCTGTAAAATGAAACTGAAACTCAAATTTAAATGAAAAAAAAAGCAAATCTAATAACCTTTTTAAAACCTAGACGATATATTTGAAGACCAAATTAAACAATATCTGGGTTCCACCATTCCTACTTAGTTCGTAAAAACCTCTCTAATTGGTGGTTGCAGAAACTTTTATGGGCAAATGACTTTGGCTGTAGGTTCGTGGTCATTGTCCTGCTGCAGAAGGAATTGGGGCCAATCATACACCTCCCCGATGGATAAGTATCTTCCTGCATTCCTCAGCATTGAGAACACCGTAATCCTGACCAACTGGCCAACACAATTTTCATAAATGCAGCCCCAGACATTCAAGAAACCTCCACCATGCTCTCCAGACCTTTGATGATTAAACTTTAACATTTAAACTCAGACTCATCAGTCTAGATCACCTGCTGCAACATTTCTGCACCCCGCTTGATCTTTGTGGCCATGCCGGAAGTATCACAGCAACTACTAATTTCCACCAGTACTGAGCTGATGGCACTGCCTGACAGTCTAATCGAACGAAGGTCTTGTCCTCTCTCCTGCAGGGTGAGCGGCTGCTGCGTGCATCCGAGATGTGCTGTAAGCTAGAAACCGAGCACGAGAAGGTTCTACCGTTCTACAAGAGCTCACTGAGTGAAGCGGAGCTGAAACAGGTTACTGCAATGGAGCCTCCCGTGGAGAAACTCACTCAGGTAATGAACATTAAGTGCTTCCACGGTGGATTCATTTATTTCCAGTTATATCATTGACTGTGTTCTATTTTCTGAAAGTCAGTGTAAACGATGTACGTTGTTTATGCAAAAACATGAGTGTTGCATTATAATCAAAAATACACTTGATTATATTGATTCTGAGGTTCACGAAATCCCATGGCTGGCCACGTAGCATCTAACAATCAACAAAACACTATTTATTTCTTTTCTTTTTACTAATTAAGGTGATGAGTTTAATTCATACGTGTGCAGCCCAACATTCATTCAAGCTCAATCTCACCTTGTTTAATATCAACGTCAAAGCCAGCAAAACTCTGCAATCCAATACTGTGCTGTAACTGTGTCTAATGATCGCTAATCGCTTCTTCTCAGAACAGACTCTGCTCGTGATTCCAGTTGCCGATTTGCAAATGTTAAAATGTCATTATAACATACTTTTAAAATGTTACATAGGCATCTGAAATGACTGGATTACTAATGATTACGTAAAGATTACATGCTTTTAGTTTTAACAGCTACCGTGCGTCTGATATTTCATACTTTCATTTATATCATGTAATTTTATTATTAGCATATAGCTTGAGGAAAACAATGCTAACGTTCGCACTAATCGACTTTTATGTTCACGACTATACGTATATCATTTTAAATGCAGTTTATTGACATGAAGCAGCTGATGCTGTTGGGTCTGAGGGTTTGACGCTATTTCGGAATGAATTCTATGTGTTTGTTGTTGAGCCCCGATACTGACTTCAGGCCTTGGCGTTTTTTAAGGCAGGAGCTGCATGCAGTAAATCATTAGCCTTAATTCCACGGGCGCTAACGTAACTGTACACAGCCGCCGGAAAAAACAATGCGTAATTTCTCAAGCAACGCAGCTGGGTAAATAAACTGGTTTGGGGATTTTTGATTATGTACACCAGGGGCGTGGGGGCTGAGGCGATGTTTTAGCGTTTCTGGCGTTCCAATGCAGATTCTGCCTAAAATAATTCTTATCTTCAAACCCCATTTCCAATAAACACTTCTTTCATGCCGTTAAATAAAATAAATGTACCCAAGGGCCTGTAATGGGTGGGCTGCATTAGCATTTCTACGGTTATTGTAACTAGCACGAATGTAAAATGCGGTTGTGATGGGAATTTTCCTATATACCTGTGTAATACTGCCATCTAGTGGTCATTTAGAGAAATGTAATTTGAGAAACTCTTAAGAGCGCACGTCATGCTTTAGTACCGCCCCTTGAGGAGAAAGATAAGTAGGTGAGAAAACGCTTGCTCTGGTCTCTTGACCCCCTCTCTTGCGCTGATCGCTCTGTGTCAGTCTCTCTCTCTCTTTCTTTCTCTTCCTTTCTCTCTCTATATATTCTTTTTCCTTCTCTTTCTTTTTCTCTCTTCCGACGCGTTCGCCTTATTTTGGGAACGTGCGATAAACCACGTTCTTCTTCCACGTTAGAGTCACGTGTGTAGGAAATGCGTTGAGACTGTTAAATCTTTACAATAAATAGCCACATTTGCTGTGTTCTCTCTCAAACGGTCTCCAGTGTTTATTATCAATTGAGAAGGAATATTTTTACCATGAGACGGTAAAGAGTTGTGTTGTTATTTAGTCGTATGCCGCTCTGTTCACAGCTCATGGATGATTATGCTCCTCTCGCAAAGTTCTGGCAGCGCTTGAACAAGGTTGAGCTGGACTGTCTGTGTCTGAAGCACGAGAAGCTGCTTCTGCAGCAGGAGAATGAGCGCCTGCGCCTCTTTCTGAAGCAGTACCTGGATGAAATGTCTCTTTCTGATGAGAGTTTCCAGCAGCAGAAGCTTCTGGTGGTTTCATCTCCAGCTCTTCAGGAATCCGTGGCTGACAGACGCCTGCAGAAGAGACATGTAGTCCAGGAAGCTGTGAGCATTGTGCACCAACAGGGAACATATTTCAGGGATTAAACGCTGTCGTTGTTTTGGGGAGTAATGCAAACGTTTCATGTCTTTCCTCTCATCTCTTTGCATTGATGAAGTATTTTAAGATGCTTCAATGTCTGGAGTTAGATGAATGGCCTCAAGATGGAGACGAAAAACCAGCATCAATTCTTACAGATAAACTTGCAATAATTCAGTTGTAATTTGTTGGAATATTGTCATAGGGTCACATAGATAGAAACCCATTCATGAACTGAAACAGAAACATCTTTGTAGGAGGCTCAAAACGGGGCAAGAAACAGCCAAACTGGGCAGTCTGGAGTTTCAATGCTCATGCTCTATTGAAGAAACTCAAAGAAACTGGCAACGTTGAAGATCATAGTGCAGCAGATGCGACATTGACAACTTCCCCAAGAGACTTCAGGCTGTCTTTGATGTTAAAGGAGGAAGTACAAAATATTAAAAGCTAAACGTTTGATCAGGCTTTAGAAAGCTTCCGTTTTCCTTTTGTTTAAAAAGGGTAAACACGGTTATTTGAAGAAGAAATAAAACCCAACCTTCACCCAACCACTAACTGAGAATGGAATATGAACAATGGTGCCGACTGTGAAGTTTGGTGCAGGGAGATTATGGTGCAGGGTTGTTTTTCAGAAGCTGGGTTTAGCTGCTTACTCCAAGTGAAAGAAAATTTGAATGCTATTTTTTTGCATCTCACCACTGTTATGTTCCAAATTATAATAATATTATATAATATTACCAAATTCATCCAAAATGTTGAAATTGTTTATTTTCCATGTGGTAAAATTTAATCTTAGAGGCTCTGAGAATTCTCTACACGGACCGGTGCGTTTGCCAGTCTCAGCTTCTGTTTGATTTAGGTAGGAACGAGGTGATGCACCTGTTGTTTAATTTTGATATCAAATATAATGTCTGGGTTTCAAAAAGGATATTAGTTTAGATTTTTTGTGTTTTAAAACAAACATTACACGAATTATGATGCATAATTTGCAAGATAATTCAAAGTAAAATGTTAGAAAAGGCTAATTTCCTTTCAGTTTAATTTTACAAGCCTCAAATCGGTGATATCAGTGCCGCCAAGTGGCAAAAATAAGGGATAACCTTAGAAACTGCCAGACATGTGATATGGCTGGTGTTTTTCTAATGTCTGACACAAAAAGAACACAATGTAAAGTGCTTGGAACTGTGTACAAGGTTCAGGAAGGGTTCGGCTGGTGTTTGGGTACAATTTTCACATTGTTTTGACTGTGTCTTTACTTGTTTTTTTTTTGTCAGAACACTTTTTTATTTTTGTTCCAAAGCATAAAAACTGCAGTAAAAAAAAAATGGAATACTCAGATTTCTCTTTTTTTTTTTTCCAAAACAATTTCCGGATTGTTTTGTAATTTTTTTGTAATGACAAAATATATTTGTAAAAAAGCTGGGAGTTATACAGAAAAAAATAATATCAAAAATAACCACAAAAAACTGTTTTAAAGATAATTTATTCAGGCAAATTGTACAGTTGTAAAAAATGCTCAAAAATACTTCTTCTAGTTTTTGTGACACAATTGTGTTTATTTTTCATGGCAAATGTATTCTCCAGTGAATGAAATAAAGAAACCAGATCCTTTTAATTGACTTTCATTTTAATCTTTAAGAGAGATTCCAGGTGATCTGCAGATTTTCCCACAGTTTATAAAGTGGGTGGAGGAAGCAATGGTTGGATTTGAAAAGCATTTAGACAGTCGACCACCAAACCAAATGTGCCCAAGTCCTAGTTTGATCCCCAGAATAAGAAAAAATCTGATTTAACTTTATCATTCAGATATTATGTACCTATTTTTAGACATTTAGCTTCACAAATGAAACAGAATCATGTTTTAAATAAATGACTTGATGTAAATGTTCATTGTAATGCATTTTATTTCAAGACACAAGTACAAATATCAATCAACATTCAACTGAAAGTTTAGATTGAAATCTGATCTTGGAGCAGAAGGAATCTCCGGGAGATTGAAGTTATTTTCAGTGTCTGAATCTGAGGGGGTTTCTGGAGATGGTACACTTTCGAAGCTCTGCTCATCTTCTGTCTCTTGGGATGAAACATCGTGGATGCTCTCTTCTCCCGTTGGACTGAGGAAAAACTTGTCATCCGTGTCGGAATCGGAGAGAGTTTCTGAGCATGGTATGCTTTCGACTCTCTGCTGATCTTCTGCTGCAGGAGAAGAAACATCGCCGATGCAATCTTCTGCAGTTGGACCCATGAAAGGTTCCTCTTCAGGGCCGCCATTGGAGACGGTTTCTCCAATGAATCCGATTGGTTTTGAGGATGTTATGTATTCAATGATCTCTTCATCGTCAGAAGGACCAGTTGAAGCAACCTCTCTGTTATTGTTTAGGTAACAGGAGTCTTCCATAAAGCAGACTGTTGCTAGAGAAGAAAACCCACCGATGCTCTGGTTGACCTGATCTAAAGTTAGAAAAATACTATTAATTCATTATTCTGCAGTGATAGTTTATCTAAATACGTTAATGTCATTAAAATAGTTACAGAAAGTACATCATAAATGTGATTTATAATTACCATCGGAGTCTTCTTGCTTTGAACAGCAACAAGTGAATACTTTGGCAGCTCTCCTAAAGAACTTGCCAATCTTTCTGCCATTGCTCACGGGGCGTGGACGGTTTTCCAGTAATGCCCCCTGGTGGACACTGCTCTCGCTGACAGTATCGCTAGCCTTGCAGCAAGAAAGGCCCATGGTGAAAAAAACCGTATGCAATCGAAGAATAATCGAGAAACGAAGTGATCGCGATCAGCAAAGCGCTTTTGTAACCTCGTGATCTCAGACTCGCTGCTAATGGAACGTACGTCATCTTTAGAATCCTCGCTCTTACGCAGCCGGTCATTTCGATGAGGGCGGGGCTTCGGAGCCGTTTTTCTGCGCACGCGATGCTAATTCAAAGTACACATAGATAATAACAAATAATGTAACTCTTCAAAGTTTACATATATTATTATTTTTATACTACACGGAGTTTATTAATGTAGTGCATATTTTGATGAAAAATACCGCCGATGCAAAAATAAAACTAAACTATTTAGTCTACATGTGCCTTCATTTCTGACTAGATACGTTTTTAAGCAATGCATGCATATCTTTGTATTTGCTGCATTACTTTTTTTGGAAAAAATAATTAAATAAATTTGAAGTAATAAGAATAATAATAAAATACAATAATAAAAAATAAAAGGCTTTGAATCAGGCACTGAGTACATTTTTTTAATTCTCTAATTATAAAAATTATAATCATTTAAATACAATTGTGCAAAAAAAATAGGTTAAAAGTTTCAAATATATCTTTTGTTCAGTGCTGCATGAATGCATAAATGTAATTTTAACAGCTTATAATGGCATTTATATTTTCTTCCTTTGTTTGGAACCGGTTGGACCGTATGGAGGTAGGAAGAGATGTGGGTAGAGAGATTATTTTTATATGTTTACAGACATAATAAAATTACATTAATAGTTATGGATGAGTTCTGTTTATTGTGAGAAAATATCATCATAAAATTCTGCTTAGGGCCATCTGAATGCTGAGCCAGCCCCGGCTGTTGATAAAGTGATCATTTTAACATTAAAAATCAGGATGAATCTTAAAGAAATTAGCACATTATAAGCGTGTAAGTGAACTGTCATTTTAATGAACGCCTTTTAATAAAAATAATCTAGAGATTTCACGTTTGTGCAGGGTAAACGTTAGCATTGTGTGCTAACAGTTAGCAACGTTAGCACACACAAAGTTCAGTTACATACCCTGACCACGGAACTACTGGTAACTATTTTATTCATGTATTTTGCCTGCAGAAGTAATTAATGGCTATCTGACTCAGTTGTACTTTAATCCTTTGGAATAAAACAATCAAAAATCTCAACCTGATCACAAAATATAATTTTAATTACATCCGGAAGCATTTACACAGACTTGGTGTGACAATGGTGAATCATGAATATAATTATATTTCCCACACAAAATATTTACCCAAAATCAGAGGTTTGTGAATGATCTAAAGGCAAAACACACTCAGCGGCCACTTTATTAGGCACACCTGTTCACTAATGCAAACTTATAATCAGCCAATCACATAACAGCAATGGTCGAGACGATCTGCTGCAAATTCAAACTGAGCATCAGAATGGGGAACAAATGATTGAAGTGTTGGTACCAGATGACAGAAACTGCTGATCTACTGGGATTTTCACACACAACCATCTCTAGAGTTTACAGAAAAGGGTAAAAAAAAATAACCAGACTGGTTTGAGCTGGTAGTTACAATTGAGGTGTAAGATAAGAACTGGAAACTAAAGCCACAGTCTCACCAAAATTGGACAATGGAAGATTTGAAAAATGTTGGGTGTTATTTTCTGCTGCGACATTCTGATGTTATACTAATGGTCAGCAACATGAAAGCATGGATTCATCCTGCCTTGTTTCCAGTACCTTGTTGAATATTTGCCACAAACAGGTATTAGTAAGGTGTACTTAATAAATTGGCCGATCAGTGTACATTGTTTTTAGAAAAGCCATTTTTTGTCCATTTCAAGCAGAAATCCTCTTAGTGCTAAATTATCTTAGTGCCACACTACAGCACACACACACACACACGCACGCACACACACACGCACGCCCCAAAGCACCATAAAGTAGTATTTTTATCCACATGAGAGATTTTCTAACATCAAGATGATGTTTATTTTTCTCCTTAATTAAATAGTTTATTGTTAGTTTCAGCATGCTCTTATTTCTTCTTGCTCTTCTTGTCTTTGCTCTTCTTCTTGCCATGAGCTTGTGTCTGAGCTTTGTTGTACAGGTAGAACCCCACGAGCGCCAGTAATGTAGGCAGCAGTGCCAGGCACAGGAGATGAAATAAGTTGTTGACCAGCTTCTGCCACGGTGTCTGCTGAGCCAGAGAGATCACCTCCACCTCAAACTCCAGCCAGCTGTCTCCTGAGAGTGAAGGTGGATGAGGAGTTTCTCAATAAATCATCCCTTATCTTTATTCATCTACTACTTGTCAACGAATGGCAGCGTGCTCGAAGTCAGGGTTTTTACTTTGCTCTAATTTTGAGGGGAAACGCTTTGTTACCTGGGATGGTGGGAGGGAATCCTCTCTTTCCATACGCTAAATGGGGTGGAATTGTGGCCTTGACTTTTTGTCTGCACAAAAAAAAGAAACAAAAAAAAAACCCATAAAGAGCTTTCAAGAGTGTGTTTCAAACTTCATTGGATTTTCCCTTTCTCTCAATTCGTGCAGAGCCTTAGTGCTTTCAGATACTGACTTACCCTTCACACACTCCGACCAGAGCCTGCTCCATGCCTGCCATGAGAAGCACAAGCATTTCATTCACCTTTTAAAGTATTCAGAAAAACTGTTTGTCATCAGAGAAACTATTTAAAGCACATTATACCAAAGAAAGATTCTCATTCTCATTTATCCTCCTCTGTGTGTAATGTGTTGATTCAAAAGTTGATCCAAATCCTTGCTTTACTTCTGTTTAATAATACATTTGATTTATTTAAAGTTAAAATAAGCTGTGACGAGGTAGAGGGGCTTATCAGTGTGGTTGCAGGTGCTACTCATCGGCCTGCAGTCATCAAGCTGTGCGCATTAAAGCACAATGCAGCCGATATGCCAATATCTCCAGCAGTAGAAAATGTTGATGTGTTGCCTGCCACATACCCGATCTCCGTGGAACAATGTCGGCATACAACTTTAAATTTATCCACTCGTCTATCCCCCGTTATGTATTTTAACAGAGAAGCCAAAGTGTTCCCAAACAGGAGACCGTAGTGAGGTGGGAGGGTCTTCAGGCTCTGGCTTCTCTTTCGCTGTTGCCATTTCTCAGTTACTCGTGCAGCTCTACTGTGCGTCACTCAATAGCGTCCGTGCAGAAACTCGCCTAGGAACAATGTTCCGCTGCGCTTAATATCGCGCTAATAATAAATTTATATTATTTAATGAAAAAAATATACAGAAACGGTCCGCAAGTGTACCGAACCGAACAGGCCGCACCGAAACGGTTCAATACATCCCCGTGAACCGTTACACCCCTACTGAATACAACTGCCGTATCAGTATAATTCCACCAATACAGCTTTTAATATTGATAAGGTACTTCTGTTACAATAACTTTGAAGTTTGTAAAAAAAATATTGTACAGTATAATAAAAGAACAATATTTATTCTCATTCATAGCGCCACCTAGTGACCTGACACTTTATTTTGTGCTTTTCATTATTTTATGTCCCCATTTTTCCTAAAATGTTAAAAGTTTGCATTTAAATAAAAAAATTGCCACTGAAAGGCTAAAATGTCTGAGGTGCAGGAACCCTTTGATCGCTGCTTGCAGTTTTACTTTTGACTTTTTTTATCCACATTTTCCCAAGTCCTACGAAAAGATTGTTTCATGTACAATCGTCATTTTACACATTTGTGGGTTCAATCCTGCACATTTGTCAGTCTACTCCTGCAGATACAAGCTGCTGTTTATGAAAGAGAAACTTTGACACACCCAGGAGCCAATCACATTCCGACAGAGCCAACAGCTAATCAGTGATAGGCAAAGTTGCGCTTAGGCTAAAAGATAAATCTGTGTATTATATTTATTAATATGCAATGTATAACAATATATGTACACAAATAAGAAAAGTGTTAAGAAAAGTCCTTGTGTAAACGATGAAGGAGCTATTAGCATTTAGCTTTACAGAGACTTTGCCTCTCGCTTATTGGGTGATGCTCCTGTCATTCATCAGTAACAGAGAAAGGTGATTGGCTGATGCACAACCACATTTGAATTCACATTTTGCGCACAACACTTTTGTCCAGGTACTATTTTGTACATTTTATTTTAAAATTCACAAAACTTTATGCACTAATTTGCATTTGTTAATCATTTATGCGCTGAATTAGCTCCATAGATCTTGTGTTTAGTTTATCTTTTAAATTTCTGATTTACCCAATGCTCAGTGACCAACTCAAAAACTAAGGTGGACTTTGAAATAGCATTGCCAAAAACAAAGAGCAAATAACAAAGAACAGCTGTAAGAACTAACTACGGCGGCAGGAAGGTAATGCAGTGGATTGTGGGAGATGTAGTGCAGTCAGTACATAATATCAATTCAGTTTTGTGTGAAAGGTGACGGTTGTACATTGCATTAGATCTGCTGTGTAATGTGAACTGGTTTTAATTCTTTTGTTTAGCACATAATTCAGCATTTATTTACACATTCATACCGGTGATGACTGATCTCTTCCCCAACTCCACCAGCAGAGGCTCACGAGACAGAGACGTATCGATCACCTTCCCGTCCATTAACCGGCCCTGCACCAAACCACCAAAACATTCCAAAACTCATTGAATTCAACACATTTTATCACAACCTTTTCATGCATTTAGATCATTTAGCTCGGCTAATCAAGGTAAATTATTTAGCTATAAAGATGTGACATATACAAACATTTAAACGTTGTACATTATTGTACATGTGAATAGGATTTTAAACTGATTCATTAAGAAAAAATGTATTATTTAATTTGTTAATTTTCATGAAAATGTTAAAGGTAAAATTGATTGTCAATAGATTGAGTTTACTATTGAGACCTAGCGTCCTAGCAAATTCACCCCAGAACACGGTTTTGAGATAAATAATCAGTCTTTTGGTCAATGTGAACTACTGTACCATCCCTAACAACACTGCCATTGAAACACAATTCAATAGGACGTCCATACTGCTATAAAGTAGATTAGAGCGCACCCTGTTATAATTTAGATACATTATATTAAATGAATTATTTAATTTTTGTTTTGTTAGCTGGGTTCAAAACACTTTTGCAGCCGGCACCCACTCACATTCTCAATCAGATTCTCGTTTTCGCATTGTTTATTAGTAGTGTGACTGCCGATTCCTAGCTGTTACATATTCAAGTATTCAAATGTTAGCAATGGCCCTTAGTAGGTGGATGATATCACACTCTAAAGGAGTAATCACACTACTACTGAACGAGGCGGCACCTCTTCATATTCAGCTGGTACATTAATGTACTCCGGAATTCTTAACCGTCTTAAAACTTTAAAAATGTGCTGATATTTTGACAATTTAACCATTGAAATAGTTTCAATAGTTGATTTCAGTTTCTTATTAAATCTTATATTTCCATACAGTGGTACCTCGAGATACGAATGCTTCGAGTTACAAAATGCTCAAGATACGAAACGTCTCGCGAGAAATATTTTGCTTCGAGATACGGAAAACACCAACAGTTCTGCTCGACAATCTGCTCGTTAAGTTTTTATGAAATTATGTATAGATTACCAATAATATAATATAACAAATGTTAGGGTCAAGGTGACGTAAAAGAAATTACGTTTATAACGTGGAAAGTGCTGTTCTGTAGCGCAACTTAGAGAAACCCCCGTGACGCGTTCTCAGAAGCGTCTCTCTAGTACGCTCGGTCTTTGCTTGTGCTTGAAACTGTGTGGTGTTTGTAATTCATGAAATATCTCAGGAAAGTAAACTTTTATATGGTGTGCCGTAATGTTTTCAGCCACGTTCTGTGGATTAGACGTTTTACATGTTACACTTGCTTCGAGATACAAAAGCCACCCTGGAACGTATTATTGCTTTGTGGACATAGGATCGTATTCGTGTCGTGAACTCTTTTCAAGTACCCCTAACTGCAGACACCATAAGCCCCGCCCATTGAATGTGAAGCCCCACAGTGATTGACAGCTATGATTGTCAGCTCATCTGAACTGAGCTATTATTAACTGAGCTAAACTGACTGCTATCAAGTTCAATTTTTTGTTTTTCAATTTTAAATGTGAAAAGTGGAATCGATATCCGACAGTTTCTGCTCACACCAGCGCTATTTTTGGCAGCCTTCTAAGTTTTAATCTCAGTGTTTTTGCCAAAAATGATTTTAGATTTAGTAACATTTTCATAATTTAAAAATGTAGTAGGTTTGTCACGTTTTAGTCTATGATAATCAAAATAGTTTTAGTCTAGTTAATAATCTTTTCATAACTTAATTTAACTCTTTAAATATGAAAAACTGTGGTTTTTTAATTTATGTGACGATTGCATGCTCCATTTCACTTTGTAACATTGTCGATAGCCTTTTTTAATAAAAAAATACAATGATACATATAAATGATCTACTAAGGATTATGCAAATCAAAGTGTTAACACAATGGAATTGACCTTCCTTTCTTTTGAAAAGCCAAGAATATTAACATTGTGAATTTGGCAACTGTGGCTATATTTTTTACAATTACCTACACATAGTCATAGCCAGCTTAAAGTGTTGTTTACAACTTCAGGCCAAATAGGCTGCTAACTTTATTAGTTAACGTTTGTTGCAGTCTGTGGTCTAATTAGCTGTGTTTGTTTTATTACCAATTCCTTGGGTGTGTTAGCAGCAGATATCATTTCGTCGTTTCCAACCACCAAGCCCTTGTGTTGATGCTTCTGTCATGATGCCCAAATAGAACAAAAGTTCTCATGCATGTAACCTGGAGGCTTGGGGAGTCTTGGGACCGCAGATGCCCGGTGCTCTGCTCAATGTGTGCGCAGTGTGTCAGGTGGTGGGCGCGATCAGACAAGGACAAGGAGTGCCAGTGGATACTTTATAGTTTGAATGACAGATTACAGCCACGTATAAAGAAAACCGTCCACTCATTTACATTTTGGTCCACTCTCGTTTTCATTAATGAACGTACACGTGTTTCGTCAAGATGACAATTTTAGCTCGTCAATGACTCGTTACCGCCGCGAGAAAAAGTTTGTCAACTAAATAATTTTGTTATTGACACGGCAACAACACTGCTTCACACTAACAACCAAATGATTTAAAAAAAATAATCACAATGCAGATTGCACTGGTTACATGCACATGTGCACTCTCTCTCTGACTGTCATGGCGCCACTCAAATCATAATCGTGGTTGCCTCATATTAGCCCAATGGCAGTAGGCAGTGTCACATGGTCAATATTTTTTTACAGTCTATGGGCTAAAGAGTTGGGGTGAGGGAATACAACCAATGAGATGACACGTGGGCAGGGCTCCACGTTCATTGGGAGGGGTTTAACCCGTCTGCGGGTCTGGGGCATCTCCATATGGAGTCTGGACTTATCAAGTAATGTTCTAATGGGGTTCAAATAACAGAAATGTGTCTAGTCACGAAGCTAACCAAACAAATATACACTTTTAAATGTCCTTCTTAGTGAAGGTGGAGGTTGTGTTTTTAATTTCGTCAGAGTGTTCTGGAGGTTTCTCTTTAATAACTGCAGTGTTCCCAGGACTGAATAATGCTGACGTGTAGCTCCGCCTCCAAGACGTTTGGTTTTTCTGAACACTAAAACACTAATTATTTAATGCACATTGTAAAGGCTTGCATTGAGGAGCAGCTGGTCTGAAAGAAGAGACTGAATAGTGTCTCGTGATCAAATCTATTGATCTGAATCCCAGTGATCGCGAGTCCAGGTGTGAGCTCGACTGCCACATCACTGAACGACTCTCGTGTGCAAACATGTGTACGTCCAGCCGTGTTCTACCTCAAACAAACATGCTATTTCATTGATATTCCGCTTGATTTACAACACGGGCGACTCCACGGGAGCGGTGGTTTGTGTTTATTACCGTGTAATGGATTTGTAGCGTGTCTCCCATCTGAGATTGTACTGCGCATGTCTCCGGCATCACCTAGAACGAAACATGATTACCGAGAATACTGGAGGGGAAGGATTCCAAATAAACAGAGCTATTTGGACGAATAAAGCAAGAAACGACAAAGAATTAGCAGCAATGTGGACTCTAGTAGTAAGAGTCATTCATAAACTTGACCAACTCACGAGCGTCTCTACAACCAACTCCTCGATCACGTTTTCTTTGCTTTCTTCGTCCTGTGCAGCAGCAAGTGCAAAAACTGCGAGGAAAGCCAAACCCAAACACGTCCGAGTCCTCATCGTGTTGCTCTCGTTTTTACCAAAGATTAGGGTAAAGCTGCAGAAACGGACTCGCTTCCGTCTCCTGAGGCGCAACAAACTGGTCTGGTCTGACTGGAGAATCAGCAGAGGCGAGACGCCAGGCAAAGCTGATGTGTTATTACAGAAGAGAGATAACAGAGGGGTCAGGACACCCCATCGACCACTGAACCAATAGATGGGTCACCACGAAGTCCCCGCCTCAAGAGCCCTTTCTGCGTGGCTCGGCTCCTGCTGTTGAAGAGCCTTCCCAATAGAGGGCGCCTGTGGCTCAGTCATAGAGTTCGACTACTTGGCTGGACTTGCACCACTTGTAGATAGGTTTCAGTATCTATCTAGTAGAAAATTGTGCACATTTTGGAACAAACTACAACCCCCTAGTTTCTTTTTTTATTCGTAATAACAAATGCTGTAGTTTATCGACTGACCGCTAGTGGCCGACTCCAACACTGAGAAGGTCCTAATTGACAGCCGTCGGTAAAATTCCCAACATTACTGCTAAAAAAAACCCACGTTTGCAACCGTTGTTCCATAATGTAGTTCTCATTTCTTAAAAGTACTGTCCTGTTTACTCAACGACCAGTCAAGATGCTTTGGCTTTGTCCCTCCAAAAGGGACTCATAGATGAACACAAAACAGTGGCTTTTTAATATATAAATGTATTTTGTTCAAAATCTATTAAGATTTACAATTTGGTAGACGTGCACTCGTGTAGTTTGAATGCATTCTGTGTGTTTTTAAAAAATGCAGAAAATGTAAAAGTCCAGTCACAAGAGGGGACTGATAGATGAATGGTCGGGTTAAATGAAAAATCTAAATTCCCCTTAGGTGTTAGTGTGTGAGTTAATGTTGCCCTGCGATGGACTGGCAACCTGTCCAGGGTGTACCCCGCCTCTCACCCAATGTGCACTGGAGATACGCACCGGCATACCCCCATGACCCCAAAATGGTAATAAACGGTTTGGAAAATGAATGAATGAATGATATTGAGCTGTTTGTATTCTGTGGTAGTTTTTGCTTTTATTTTTATTTGGGTTGGGCAAAATGAAAAATTCTAAGATTTTCAAATATGGCCTGCATGCAAATGAATGTTTATGGTTAAGGTTATGGTTAAGGGTTAAGGCTAGATCCATATCCACCAGCCCTCCAGTCAGATATTGCCTACCAACAGTCTTACCAATTATTATAATATCTGAACATTTATTGAACTTTTAAGTTATCTAATGTTCATATTGTCACAGAAAAATGAAATATAATAAAGTGCTCTTTACTCAGATGATTTAAGAGTAAAAGTTTTCCGCCAAATCATTCTGTTTTTTTTTTTGATCATTTTTGATCAGTGGTTGGCTTGTTGCAGATGGGTTTTCAATAGTAAGAACTAAACAACTTTTGATAATAATAATAATACCTCAACATAATATCATCTGATGCTTTGTTTGCATTATGTTGATTTTGTTAATATTAGGAAAACTTTGTTTAGTTTTTCAGTTTCATATTATCATATGTTTATGGATGGTTTTATGATTTATGATATTGATTGATTGTGTATTGGTTGAATTGTAAGAGCTTTAGGTAATTCCAACAGTTAATTAGCTAATTTAGTTTTAAACTCAGGTGAACGCATTAGTTTTAAACTTAAGGTCAGGTGATCCACAGGCTGTAACATTGAAGCTGCTTAAGCTTCTAACCGGCTGCTCAGCCACACCAAGCTCTTTCAGAGCTCAGAGTTCAGTTCAGCAGGTTTTGCCCTTGAGCTTTATAATGGTCTGTTTATTAGACTCTGTGTTTTATTTAAGGGTTTTCTTTATTTATTTACGGTTTTGTTTATTTAACCACGAGTGGCACTACAGCATACTCACCTTTTCAATGGAAAATGTTCTTCCCTTGGTCCAGAGTCTTCCTCTCTGATTCCCATGTTACGACCGACATACATTTGAAAAGCATACATGAAAACTCTAAAAGCAAAAAAAAAGTAAAACATTCAAATAAGCCATTAGTTGAAGTTGAGTTTTGAATTTAAGAATATAACTTTCATTCATTTTCATACCCGCTTCTTCCCTTTCGGGGTTACGGGGGTCTGCCGGTGCCTATCTCCAGCACACATTGGGCGAGAGGCAGGGGTACACCCTGGACAGCTTGCCAGTCCATCACGGGGCAACATTCACTCACACACTCACACCTAAGGGGAATTTAGATTAGTCAATTAACCTAATCGCATGTTTTTGGGATTGTGGGGAAAACCAGAGTACCCGGAGGAAACCCACGCAAGCACAGGGAGAACATGCAAACTCCTTCCAGGAAGGTCACCTCGAACCGATAACCTTCTAACTGGAAGGCCACAGTGCTACCCACTGCGCCACCATGCCGCCTATAAGAATATAACTTAATTTAAGTTAATGTAAAAGTGTCTGCTAATGATTTGTAACTATTGGAATTTCTCACTGTGTTTTTTTTCAACTAAATCCGTGAAAGGACCAAACTACCTGATCTGACTGGTATCAAACTCTCAAGACGCGAAAAACCAAATATCGCGAGATTACACACTAGATCCTGTGTTGACAGTTCAGAGTCTCGTGAGATCTCCTCTCCGTCTTTCCAGGTTCATATCGGCTGCACTCAGCTCGTAAGGTAACCCAAAAAACGTGTATTTGTGTGTGAATAGTCTTTATTAAACTCTAACTGGCGGGTTGATATGTGTCTGGTAAAACATAACGAGGGTTTTGTCTTGCCTCCTGTCAGAGACCGAATCCGCAGGCCTTCCGTAAGGCTCGCTCATCTCCATCAAATGAATGTAGATCAGGATGAGCAGGACCCTTAACAAACTATCGGTGTTTTACGCCTTTTCTCTCGTTGGTCTGTCTTTTTTGCTCGCTCGTGTTGTGATTGAGGAATGCGTTATTGTCTTGTCTGGTTTGATTCGAACTGTCGTAAAATTAATTTCATCCACCTGCCTCGAGCGAGCCGCCTCCGTTCATAGACCGCGAAAGGGTCGAGGGCCTGGGAAAGCTCCGGAAACACCGCATTTCCTTCATTCAGAGCCGCTTTCCTCTGTTAGATATCATCACAGTGTGTCGTTTGTAACTGTCTGTGTTTGTCTGGTGCGGTGTTGTAACATCTGCTTCTCTCCCACGCGGTTCCGAGTCCCGAGTCTGACAATACAGACATAATAAACAGAATATTGATATGAACAGGTATAATATGATTCAATTCATTTTTTGGCGAAAGTGTCGAGTAGTTAATTTGGTTTGGTGTATTGTGAGCATCATCAGCACCACGGTCAGCGCAGTCAGACCCCGCTGCTCCCAATCCACTCATTACGAACTAGTTATCACGTGGTAACGCCGGTGTCCCAACGGATTTGTATTAGAAATATAATATATTTATATATATCAAAGCAAGTTTCACATGTAAAACACCTAATCCGTGCACCGGCTCTCATAAACAACAGTTTAAGTTGATAAAAAAATGGAAAACCAGAGAAAAATCAAGTAACGCTTCTTTAATCCTTAAATCTACACATTGTTCATGTGATAAATGATAATAAAACACACGCAAAATACGTAATATATACAGAAATGTGAAACCTTACCTTGAGTGAAACGATGTGTCAGAGGAGGTGGAACAGGTGGTGGAAGGGAAGACATTACAGCACTACGTATGAAAGTTAACTTTCTCGAGATATTTCACGAATTACACGGTTTCAAGCACAAGCGGAGAGAATACCGAGACGGGATGGAGAGAACGTGTCACAGGTTTCTCTAACTTGCGCTACAGAACAGTACATGCCACATTATAAACGTTATTTTTTTTGGGACACCTTGACTCGTTTTAAAACGTATCAGTCCCTTAAAGAACACTTTCTTCAAAGGGAGAAAGCGGCGCAAGGACACGGAAGCGCAGCGCGATGTGAGACAAAAGCAAAAAATACTTCGTATCTCAAAGCAAAAAATCACAAACATTTTGTAACTCAAAGCATTCGTGTCTCGGGGTACCTCTGTATACACTTTAAGAACGTTTTAACAAATATGTATTTCAACTAGAATTATACAATCTCCAGTCACTTTATTAGGTACACCTACGGTTGCCTTCAGAACGGCCTTAATCCTAGGTGGCATAGATTCAACAAGGTACTGTAAACATTCCTCAGAGAGTTTGCTCCAAACTCAAATCTCCCATTCAACCTCATCCCAAACGTGCTCTACTGGATTGAGATCGGGCGACTAGAGGCCAATTGAGTACAGTGAACTGATCGTCATGTTCAAGAAACCAGTCTGAGATGATTTATGCTTTATGGAATGGAGTGATATTCTGCTGGAAGTAGCCATCAGAAAATGGGCACACTGTGGTCATAAAGAAAAATACCCCCACACCATTACACCACCACTACCAGCCTGAACAAGGAGGGAGGGATACATGTGTTCATGATGTTGATGTCAAAGTCTGACCCTGCCATCACAATGTCGCAGCAGAAATCGAGACTCATCACACCAGGCAACGTTTTTTTTGTCTAATTTTGAAGAGCCTGCGGGAAATGTAGCCTCAGTTTCCTGTTCTTAGCTGACAGGAGTGGCACCCGAGGTGGTCTTCCCATCCGCTTTAAGGTTTGAAGTGTTGAGCACTCAGAGATGCTATTCTTGATTGTAACGAGTGGTTGTTATTATTCAGGTTTCCATCAGCTTGAACCAATCTCCTCTGACCTTCCAAAGACACGATTGCTTCCCAAGGCAAAAACACACACGTAGAAGATGTACGAACTCTCATAATCTGCTACATATATGCATCTTATAAACACGACTCTGATCTACAGGTAGAACACAATCTATGATTCAAGCACTCTCACAGTAAAATCCTAAACTAAATTAACTCTACTCAGAGTGTATTTGGTCCCACTCTATATAGAGTTAAACCAACTCTGAAGGAGAGTTATTTAAATAAGTCTATTTGAACTAAACAGTCTATTTTTGTCTGTTTTTACTCTTTCTGGAGTGAACTTGGTCCCTCTCTGAATAGTTAATATTTAGTTTGCATTTTCCATGCAGATTTGGAAAAACATGAAGAAAATAGATGATTAAATTACTCTTTCTCAGAGTCGGTTTAACTCTATATAGAGTGGGACCAAATACACTCCGAGTAGAGTTAATTTAACTCTTAGGATTTTATTGTGTGACGAAAACAGTGAATGGTTGTGCAGGAAAACATTTTGGCAGCTTGGCCTTTTGAATCGTAGGTCTACTACTTTGAGCAGTGTTTTGAGGCCCTCGTTTTTTGAGGTGTTTTCTCTTGAGGTGCTTCAAAAGATTTGTCGTGTTGCTCTCCAAAGTGCGAATCTTATCTTCACAAGTATCGTGAAATCTGTCACAAAATATTGCCAGATCAAAAGGCTATTACTTGGCTATTACTTGTTGCGAGCTGCGCAGGGTGATTCAGTGGTTTTTATGAAAAAAAAAAAGTGCACTAATTTTGATCATCCGCGATCACCATAATTCATCCCTACTGTTAAAAAGTAACATACTGACAACATTTTTTTTTTTTTGGACTCAAGCCTGATCTGTGGTCACTCGCTTGCTCAGTTGGAGGTCATTCTTCACTAGAAGTGGGTTTTGGGTCATTATCCTGCTGGAAGGTCTAAACTAAAGATTTCTTGTAGACTGTCTGAGGTTTAAGATAATCTTCGTACAGCCTTCTTTTTCATGTTCAAATCAACTGTGATGAGATTCCCAGTACCAAATGCACTTAAACATCCCCACAGCATCACACTCCCACCACCATGTTTCACTGTGAGATCAGTGTTCTTGAGATTCCTCCAAACATAGGCAGCATCTCAATGTCCAAAAAGTTGTAATTTTGAACTTTGTTCTGGCTTGGAGGTGCTTTGGAGGGACTATAATCTGGATTTCATCTATTCAAGTGAACAATAAATAAATAATATTCAGCTTTTTCAGTAATTGAACAGGAATATTTCCATTTATCATGTGTAAGATTTTTCTCCTCCATTCAATACATTCATGAATGAGGACACCAGGGTTTTTAGGCTGGTGTAAAACTCCATCTGGGCTTGAATGGGGAAGACTGTGGGGGTTTGTGTTGTGAAGAGATGAACAGATGAAGAGCCTGAAGACATGGAAGGATCACAGTCACAGTTCTTTCTGCTCAGGCTCCGCAGATATTCCTTGTTTTACATGTTGATGACATGAAACAAGCTTCTAGAGGACTTTGTAAACAGCAGAACACCAACGTTCTTTCAGTCGGCTACATCTGATGATACAGTTGTGGAACGACTTTAAATGTAACTGTGGGACTAAAAGAGGAGAACATGCTTAGCTTTCTCACGCCCCCCTTTCCCAAGGCAAATTGAACTCTGTGATTAAACTCAGTAACTTGCTTCCAACGAAACCTTTGTGATTAGGAGACTTAGCGAATCAAACGAAAAATCTTTGAGAATATTTTTATTTTGTATTCTGTGAAAAAAAACAAAGATATTTGCATTAGTTTTAAACCTAGCAAGCAAACTATAAATCTATCCAGAACAAGTTTGAGATCGAAATCCACTGATACAGAACCTCAAATATCATGCGAATGATTCTATTAAAAGAGAAGAAAAGTGGATGACAAACACCAACATCCAACATGAAGCCTGTGTCTTATTTGCTCAGACTGAGGCGCTGGTGAAGAATAGAAAATTAAGTCAAAGTGAAACAAAACACTGAGTCAGAAATATCCTCAAAATGCAGAGCTGAGAACAAAGATCCAGAAGTTAAAATATTCACCAAACAAAATGTTAATCAAAGGTGTCAAGAGTATTTTGGTTTAAAAGCATTCCTCTCAGAGTGGAAGCATCAATTCTAACTTTTGACTAAAGTAAACGAAAAAGTACTTGTTTTAAAACTATTTCAAGTATAAAAGTAATATGAGAAAATACATTTTCCAAAATGTGGGTTCAATCACCTAACAATTGAACACATTTTAGCAGAATGGAAAAGCAAGAAAATTTGCAGCATGTCAGAAATTGAACACAAGTAATGATTTGATGACTCAGATATGTTCAGAAATCACTGTCACATGGTCGTCCAGAAAGAATTTACAGAAAAGTATTCAACATATCTTTGTCTGTTTTCTTTTTGTGTGATGGTCTGATGCTGCAGCACAGCTTTTATTCTAGCCGGTCCTTGTTCAATCACATAGTTTAGAAAACCACCAAACAGTAGACAGGCTTTGTTCTGGATGTGGGGGGGGGGGTTCTTTTCCGAAGGTGCAATTCATCAGGATGCTTTTAGTTTTTTAAAGGATGACAGCTGGAATGAAAACAAGCTGAAATAAAATAGAAATGAGTGGGGGGATTTAAAACGTAGAAAGTAGGCTGTAAAATAAAGTATAGATACCAGAGGTGTAGACTTAAGTCTGTAATTTGGTGACTTGAGACTTGACTTGAAAACATGGCAGAAGACTTGAACCCCAATGACTCGTGACTTGACCTCTTTGAATTGGAAAGACTTGAATAATAATCTATTCACATTTTACTCTGTGTGAGTTTGCATCGCGCATGCGTCTGTGTCCAAGAGACTTAGAGACCATCCACAATCCTACTATTGGTTGCTGGCAGTATTGCTGACGCGTGACTGGCCGTCCCTGCTGTTACTCTATTTGAGTGACGTGCACCTGGCTAAACTTTTTTCCTTTAGGATTCAATCTGTATCCAAAGTTTCTGCATTTTAGATATTGTTTTGCTTAAAACAAATTGAGTCCTGTTGGCTTAACAGATGTTTCAGTTACATCATTTTTTGGGGAGATGTAATGCTTAGGTTTTTGGAATTTTATCATAAAATACATTTAGATTACATCTACATTTACTAATGTTTTTTTTTCTTTTTTTGTAAATGACTTGATGTGACTTGAATCAGAGTTGCCCTGCCTTGACTTGGGACTTAACTTGGATTTACCCTGCCTTGACTTGGACTTTCCCTGACTTGACTTTGTACTTGTCTTGGACCTTCCCTGCCTTGACTTGTGATTTGACTTGGACCTTCCCTGCCTTGACTTGGGACTTGACTTGGACTTTCCCTGCCATGACTTGGGACTTGACTTGAACTTTCCCTGCATTGACTTGGGACTTGACTTGGACCTTCCCTGCCTTGACTTGGGACTTGATTTGGACCTTCCCTGCTTTGACTTGGGACTTGACTCAGACTTTCCCTGCCTTGACTTGGGATTTGGACTTGCTGTGTATTGAATTGGAACTTGACTTTTAAAGTAGTGACTTGGTCCCACCTTTGATAAACCCCAGGATTTCTATTTATGTAAGATAACACAGTATTTGTTCTTCGTTGCTTGACACCTCTGATGTTAATGAACTAAGGGACTGTTTCTCAAAGCTCTTTGTTGTGCACAAGATTAAACACATTTAACTGATTTTACTGCAAGTGATACATGTCAAACAACGAATACAATTAAATGAAACCCAGTTTTTAATCAAACACTAATTCTTGACATTGAGCTGATGAAATCTATGTACATTTTTATATTAAGTTTGAAAACCACTGGGTTGTACCGTTGTTGGTACATTTGTATTGCTTTGAAACTCAATGGGACACAACTGTTCAAAAGAGTTTTTGGTCATATCTTTTATTATATTATACAATAGTCTGTCAGAAAACTGGATTCTGATTGGCTGGCAGCTGTTGATTAATGTCGTATAACCGCACAGGTTTCTCCGGTGCAGTTTAAACACTTTTAATATCAATCCTCCATCATTTGTAACCACTAGGGCTGGGTTGTATGATCCAAAAAAATTTTCACAGTATGAGAAATTTTATTTAATGGTAACGATATCTTCCACAATATAGTTAGTTATTTAGGTAGTTATTCCAGAAAATGTACAAAAGGGCTTTATATATCAGTGTTTCCCCTAGGATCATGGCCTTGGGAGGGGGGGTGGGGTTGTTATGGGTGGTGCGGCAAAACACTCTCACAAACACTTAATAGTGTTTATATGTTTCTTTTAATTGCAGTATACCAATATATTATAATGTCTGAACAATTACTGTACAATAACTAAACAACTGTACACTGAACTAAACACTAAACATCAGATTTATTTTAATATGTTAATTATTCACAAAGTGTGCAGCTTTTGTCACTGCAGTGCATCTTTCTGGGCTTCTGAAAGAACATTTCCAGAGCATCTTGGTATGGATAGTCTGAAACTTCTGGCCCATTTATTGAGATTCGCATGCAGACTGCAAGAAGGTCCCCTTGCAGCCTATTGCGAATGTCTGTTTTGACCTGTAAATACATTAACTGTTAGGCTTTAAAAGTGATAACTGATAGTAACAACAGTGAAAATTAACTTAACATAGTGATAGTTTAAAGCAGGAAATGCCATTGTATAACTAACTAGCTAGCTATTAATTAAGCAATTTATTTATCAATTCGTTCATTCATGCTTGTGTGTATTTACTTACTTACCAAGATCAGTCTTGTACAGCCAGGGGGAGTATTTCCCCTCTGACAGCCAAGCTGGGTCAAAACCTGTCGTTCTGTGGTGGCTAGACTTTTGCTGCTTGTCAGGGGCAAGACATGCAGCACTTGGGCTCTTTTCTGTACTTTGATTCGGAGTAGGAAAGCTACACCGGCTGCTGCTCGCAGCAGAACACATGTTGTCCTCGTCACCACCTTGGGAGCGTTTAAAGTGCGGTCTCTGTCCGCTGATGGGTGTGTGTGTGTGCGCGCATCGGAGCGGAACTCCGCGGTGCGTGCGCGCATCGGGGCGGAACTCCGCCGTGCGCGATACGGAGGACAATTGTAAACGCGCAAACGTTGAGACAGAAATTACATGCCATCGTATAAATAACATAATGCTATTTAGTTTAATAAAAGAAAAAAGCAAAGACCTGTTATATATAAATTACTTCTGTCGTTTTTCGACGAAAATAAAATAAAATCAACTTGACCTTCAAGGGGGGCGGGGGGTGCCTTTGGGGGGCGGGGCGCCCCCCTAATATAATGGTAAGGGAAACACTGTATATTTATAATTTCACTTTGTGCGTTTGAAAGGGGCACTGTGATAATGCAGAGCTAATTAAGGGATAATTGCAGCCACAATCACAAAGTAAAGTAAACGTCAGATATCAAAACACTGTATTTAACCAAAAGGAAAATAAAGATCAGCAATAACCTATTCTTCTGTCTCTTTACTCATCCCCTAACAAGATGAACTCTATTTCAGTTTTTTTGGCCCGGTAGCTCCAACGGAAATTCATCGACGGCCGCTTAACTCGTGCTAATAATCAGCATAGACTCTTTTAAGATAAATTCCATCTATCAATCTCATTTATCTTAATAAATATTTTGCACTTTCCCTTAAATTACTAAAAACGTTCAATTGCTGTTTCATTTAATTGACATTTAGTTTCAGCAGCAGTCTTACTATGAGTCTCTCAGGAGTTGCATAATGTTCAATGGAACTGGTGATGATGAAATATTTTTCAAATATTTATTTTAATTTTGGGCGGATTTACCCCATTCCCAGTCTCTCCCGCAACGTTTTTTCACAGATTTTGATAAAACAAACACACTTAGAAAGACTTCGACGTCTTTTAGAGAGGCAGCAACCTAGCAATATATTAAAAATGTATTATTTAATTTAGTTTTAATAATAAAGAATGATATATATTTGCTTTTCTTTTCCTTCTACAGGACCATCACCCTCTGTTCTGTGTCTCGAGGCTTTCTCTCTCTTACTTCTGAGCGCCACACAGTTTTCTGCATTGTTATTGGTCAGAGGAAACAATCAGTGAAACATGGGGAATATTTTTGGCAATCTGTTGAAGAGTCTGATAGGGAAGAAAGAAATGAGGATCCTGATGGTTGGATTAGATGCTGCTGGTAAAACCACCATTCTGTACAAGCTGAAGCTGGGAGAGATCGTCACCACCATCCCCACCATTGGTAAAAATCTGCTCTCTCTTCCTGTCATGTACCTATTTAACTGAGATATGTGATGTTTATCTACGGTTGTTACTAAATGTCTGTCTGAGATCTAAGCTGTTATTTTTTTCAAACAAACTACTGTGATGGAAATTTTCCCATGTAACACCTCCATCTAGTGGTCATATTGAGAAATGTAATTTGATAAAGTTTTGAGAGCACACGTCATGCTTTAGTACCGCCCATAAGGAGAAAAATAAGTAGGTGGGAAAGCACTTGCTCTGTCTCTCTTCTCTCTGGACCCTCTCTCTTGCGCTGATCTCTCTCGGACTCGACTCTCTTGGGTCAGTCTCTTTCTTTCTCTCTTTTTCTTTCTTTCTCTTCTTTTCTATCTCTATATATTCTTTTTCCGTCTTTTTCTTCTTTTCTCTTCCAGCGCTCATTTATACTTTTAATAGGCTCTTAATATGCGCTAAACCACGTTCTTCTTCCACGTTAGAGTCACGTGTGTAGGAAATGCGTTGAGACTGTTAAATCTTTATAATAAATAGCCGCATTTGCTGTGTTCTCTCTCAAACGGTCTCCAGTGTTCATTATCAATTGAGAAGGTATATTTTTACCATAACACTACCTATACGGATATGTAAAAATTACATAATATACAATGTATACGATCCCTCCACTAATTTTAGAATCTACAATTCCAGCAGTTGTTTATTTTTTTATCATTTTAAAATATATTCTGTATTCTCCACATCTGCCAATAGCAATTCAGCATAGTGTAGCATAGATCAGTGATTTTCATTTCAAATCATCAGAGTAATTACATTTTTCCTTTTATAAACTTGAACCTAGCGTTGTTACATTGTGTGCTAACATGGTTGGTTTTCTTAGCCACAGTGGCTAGGAACTAAAGAAATCAAGGCTTCACCACTGCCCTTGCAAACATTCAATGCTAGAGAGACGTCTATCTAAAGCAGAGCTACTCAAATATAAACTTGAAAGTTCTATTTATAAACAAACTTCCGTGCAGTCCAAGGTCCAGAGAAGTAACGGTCGAATTCCTCCAACAACAAAAAATGCAGTCCTCAAATCTTTGGAACTCTACAAAAAAATGGTTGGAAGACCTTTTAGGGTGCTGTTCTTGTTTATATAATTTTTTTACTGGAGAATAAATTAGAGATATGGTAACATAAAGAGCAGAATATATTTGAAAACATGCAGAACTTTGCAAAAATCGAGGTAAAATAAAATTTTTATATATATAAATGCATTTTACAACTTTCTTATTTATCAAATTGGATTTAGATTTTGAATACCAGGTAAAGTCAGATTCTAAAATGAGAAACAGACGTTTGCCATCAATGCAGCCATCACAGAACACATTTGGAGTCGCATTTGGGACAGTTTTCTTTCGCAATCCTGAAGACGCAATTTGATTGGTTTACCTTAACCAGATTGCCAGGAGAATTGAGTGTCGCGCTTGTTTTCGTTCTGCCGGGAAACAAAGTGAGATCTATCCATCGTGTGCACTGAAAATGAGCTATTATAAAAAACAATTGAACATTGGATTCACAAAAGGTTCATGGCATTCCCTCTTTAAAAGATCTCCAGGAGTTTTGTTTGAGGCAGTTATTGGAGTCAAAAAGAGATGTTTTGAACTGTTAGCCGAATGCTAACCGAATGCGTGTCAGTTGCTGTGGTGACATTCTCCCACCGCAAAATGAAATGCGATTGATTTTTTTTTTGACAATTTGGTCAAACAGACTCATGGGTGGATCTTCACCATAGAAACCTGCAATAAACGCCAGACCTTCTCTGTGAAGACTCCAGCTCTGTGATTGGACATATAGATGATGCAGATAAAACGAGTACAATCCTCAAAGATATATAATAATATATTATATATTATTCTCTTCTTCTTTTTCTTCTCCTCCTCTTCTTCTTTTTTTACTTCTCCTCTTCTTCCTCCCACTCTTCTTCTCATCCTCCTCTTCTTCTTTTCTTCTCCTCTTCTTCCGCCCACTCTTCTTCTTTTTCTTCAGAATTTTAACTCAAATTTAACTCCAACCCCCTAGTGTTTATCTTTATAATGTTTCAATCTAAGTTTTAGAAACAAATAGAAAAATCCCCCTCATACTTTGGATCCCCTCAGAAGATAACATTTAAACTTTTGTGTTCACCACCTCGAAAGTCTCCAGAAAACTTTCCTGAAAACTTGAACCAAACCTTCTTTTGACCACGCAGAATAAATTAATATTCTATCCATTTTCGGTTGACCCCTAAAGAAGTATAACTGAATGTTTTGTAAAATTGTGACAAGGCCTGTAGCTCCACCACACTTTATTGATTTGAGACCAAACGGGTAGTTTAAATCAGGATTTCCTTACAGTGACTCCTAGTGGTTTGGAAAAGAGCTTTTTTGCCTTATAATCCCAACATCCCAACCTCAAGTAAATTTTCACAAAATTATAAATTTATTCTCAATATGTTTGCTTCTAAAGCATCTAACTTTATGCCATTTTGGCCATTTTCAAAGACGTTTTACATTTTTCAATCCATGTTATACATTGGATCAATTCAGGTGATGTTTGTTTAACAAGTTTCGGGGGGATTATCGGCGACAAAGAACCATCGAGTTTGGTTAAACTACCCTACCATACACAGATTTCTGTTCTGGATTGCCTTCCGTTCGTGGAACCATTGCTCTCACAGCATAATAAGTGCCTAATACACTTTATTTACCCTTCTTGCGATATATTAGGCAATACTAGATAATGATCTTTTGAATTGAACAGGTAAAGTTGTTTTTAATAGGGGAATCTATGAGCTACTGAATCCATTTGAGATTCCTATGTTTATTGTGTCCCAGGCTTTAACGTGGAGACAGTGGAGTACAAGAACATCAGCTTCACAGTGTGGGACGTGGGTGGTCAGGATAAAATCCGACCCCTCTGGAGACACTACTTTCAAAACACACAGGGTGAGTTAAAAAGGATTCCTGGGATTTTTACAGTCTGCTGTGTGAATGATTTTGTAATAGTTTTTACATAAAAAACAATGTATCTGATTAGTTCAAAAGTGATTAGTGTGTTTCTCCACTCTCTCGCTCAGGTCTGATCTTTGTGGTGGACAGCAATGATCGGGAACGAGTGAACGAGGCTCGTGAGGAGCTAATGCGGATGCTTGCGGAGGACGAGCTGCGTGATGCTGTACTCCTCGTCTTTGCAAACAAACAGGTACTGCTCTATTTTTAGGAGAGGTTCACTGCTGAACATAACTAACACGTAGAAGGTGCACAGTAGGGGTATAACTCTACATCATGCCACAATATATCGCAAAACAAATGATATCGTAATGCTAATCGCGTAGGAGTTGTCTAATAGCGATCGAGACAATCCAAAAAAAAATCACCAAATCTCAAAAATTTCACTGGTAATAAATGAGTTGGAGATATCTTTGGATTTAATCTGCCCTAGTCACAGGCGTTGCGGCGTAAATGTGTGCGCAGTTGCACGGGGCGACGTGGGTTCGAGTCTCAAGCCCATTGTCGTTTGCCGTCCTTCCCCCTGTCTTCGTGTCTGGGTGCAGTGGAGGCAATAAAAGTAAAAAATGTCACCCTTGAGATTCACCAAGGTGCTTTCACACCTCAGTTAAAAAAGAGGGGAAAGGGGCATTAGCAGAATTGTGCATAAAACTGTCATAAAATTGTCTCATAAGCGTCTTTCATTCGCTTCTACGAGATGGAGAGTGTTCAGCGAGTAGCGTAGAAGTGTAGGATTGCTCAGATGCTTTTTGACTCACTGTTAACAGTGGGAGCACAATACAACAGCTGCAGATATTGTGGTACCGCAATAATGTATAATTTCAGCCTATCATTTCAGCAACTGTACATTAAATGCTTTAAGGGAAGTGCCTCAAAAAGAAGTGCCGGTACTCTCTTTCCTGAAGGTCGGAACGGAAAATACAGAGATTCCAGATGTAAATATGGTTAAGTAAAAAGAGCTTCTTCTCTCTCTGTGCATCATAATGCGATTAATGCATTTTAATGCAATTTAAATCTAAATAAAAGTAAATAAAATGAGTCACATATTGACAATGTGCATACAAATATTTCTGTGTACAATTACTAAATTAATTAAAAACTGAAAAACAGCAACTAACACCAGCCTAAAATAAATTTTATTCATTGTTTCATTTTCTAACCCTTATGTTTGTTGTTTTTTTTTAACTACTGCTGTCGTTCAAAACACCAATGAAAATAACAAATATAGTCACTCAAAAATCATCTCACTTTTACATCGACTAAGCTTTTCTTAATCTAGGTTGTTTATGCACTATTATTATAAAATAATTACCATTCACTAAACAGAGAGATCTAAATGTAAATTACACTTCTGCTATTAAAATCTGGTAAGCTAGCCAAACAAATATCCAGAATCCTTGCATTCTCCCAGTAAATCTGTGTCTTGTGGACGTTACTCAAATGGAATCACGTTTAGAAACAGCTGGCTGCAACCAGTAGATGATCATTAATGGGGAACAAGCAGCCGTTTGCCCTTGCCCTAGCCCTACAGAAGAGGGTACGCCCTTAAAGCTATGAAAAGTGCCAGTGCTTTCAGGTGCTGGTACTGATCACCGGTGAGTGCCGGCCCACTTAACACACTGTGTACTTTACATACGCTCTCAACACACATGTTAAGATCTGGTTGCATCATAACAACGGCCATTGGTAAATACGTGACTACAACAGGCACTGGCCTCTGCACACAAAATTTGTTTCGAGAAACCCTGAGCTGATCAGCTATTGGAATGGTGTCGTTCTGACAAACTGACAAACTTTCCTTGGAGAACAAAAACAATACTTTAATATTTTTTATGCTATTTTACCACTTGGCGATTGGACGTCGCCTCATTTCGTGACCTTCAAGAAACAGTGACGTATGCTGCAGTGCCTTTCCTGTACATTTCCTTTTTAAACAGGAACCAAGAAATTTAAACCAAATATTTGCACAACAAAAACTCCAAAAAACGAATACGACTGAGCTCGCATCATGTAAAAAATAACAGAAGTTATTAAAATTAAATATTAAGAAAAAATCCTAGACGTTTATATAATTGGTGGATTGTTATTAGTGACATATTTTTGGAGGTAAATTGGATGAAATCCCAAACATCAAAGACTGTAAAAGCAAAAAATAGTTTGAATCCTATTGTGCTGAGATAGAACAGGAAGTTGCATTAAAACAGGAAGCTACATCACAACTGGAAGTTGCATGAAAGAGGGGTCTTACCTCCCCCAACTTCTTTCTTCTTTGTTTTTAATTTGTTTGTTTAGCATTCTAAGTGTTTTAAAGCCAATAAAGCTGTATTTTCTATTATACCTTCTTAAACCTTGCTTCCAGCATCTTCATAATAAACCATTATTACAATATTCTAATAACAAGGGCCTCGTTCATTGAAATGAGAAGCATTTTTATTTCCACTGAATGAAATGAAAAATTTTCATGAAGTCTGCAGCGTCACATGATCCACTCTTCATGCATTGGTTGGATGACTGACTTGTTTGCTCCCAGGATCTTCCCAACGCCATGAATGCAGCGGAGATCACAGATAAGCTGGGCCTTCACTCGCTGCGCCATCGTAACTGGTACATCCAGGCAACCTGCGCCACCAGTGGAGACGGTCTCTACGAGGGCCTCGACTGGCTCGCCAACCAGCTGAAAAACAAGAAGTGAGAGGCAGCGTGGAGCTTCTCACCAGGGGGTGTCTCTTGATGGGAAGCGGGTGTGTTTTTTTTTTTTTTGGCCTTGTTTCCGTTTATTTATTGTTGAGTTTACAGTTTGCTAAAAAAAAAATTTCTCTCTTCTCATTTGTTTCAAACCTGCAAGGGTCTTTGAACACGAAAGAATAGAATTTGAGCAGTAATCCAACTGTCTCGTACAGTCAGTATCCACTTGTTTTTACCATTCTTTGGTGTGTTCAACAGTTTGACACCAGTGGAAGGAGGGTCGATAATTATTACATTTTTATTTGTGGCTGAGCTTTCGGCCTCTTAAGCTCTGTGTAAATTCAATGTATGTAGCTGTACTTTCACACTCAGATCCACACACTCCAGGCTCAGTACAGTGTCTGTTATTAGCGTCAACGGTTATTCAGTCGCCCATTCCTCTTTCTGTGTTAGCAGTGGTGTCCTCGGCTGTCCTGAGATTGTTTGCTCCACATGCTAACATTGCTAATATCTGCTGTAAATGCTAATATTTTATTCTGAAAGCATTCTGCGTCCTCTTTCGTTGTGCACCGTGTTGATATCTTATCGTTTTGTTTTGTTTTTGTCAGCGATGCGATTATGATGCAGTTTGCCTCCTCACGCATATGTTCAATGATTATCTGTGTTTGGGTCCGTGTCTTGTGTTGCATGGCTTTTTCACTGGGTGTAGCGTGTTTGGTGGCGTCGAGTGGTAGAGGTTAGATCTGCATGCACATGAGCTGGTTGGTGTCGCATGCTGCTTTATCGCTCTGCTGTAGTCGAGCGGACACACTAGCTTCTCCGGTTCCATCCATAAGTTTGCTAGAGAGTTACAGAGCACAAGAGAGTTTTAAATTAAGTGGTAATGATGCAACCTAACTATTGTTTAAATGTAATTTCAAATAAAATGTGTGGGTTATTAGTTTTAATATGTTTGGCTTTAAACAAGAGTTAGGACATAATTGAAAAAAAGGTAATTCACATTAAAATGTGAGAAAATATGTGATCCTCTTTCAGTTTCAGTGCCATCTAGTGGTGAAGAGAAGGGATAACCCATGGAAGTACAAGACCTGTGATGACGATTTTGTTTTTAGGAGAGGTTTGCATTTTTTTTTTTAATTTGTTTTGACTTTATTTTTGCTTTTTTGAGGGAATTTATGTTGTCTCAACACTTTTGATTTTTATACAAACATAAAAACTGTTCATTGTCAATTTTTTGCCAAAAAAGACAAAATTTCTTACTCGGAATTGTATTTTTTTTTTGCACAATTTCAGGATTGTTGTGGAGTTATTGCGTAAGGTAATGAAAAAGTATTAGTAAGAACAAAAGGCTGGAGTTGTATGTAAAATGACATCAAGCATTGGCACAAAAATATTTTAAGGGTAATTTTTGGGTGCAAATTGTAAAGTAGCAAAAAAGATGTATAAGATCTGTCCATTTTACCAGCATGAAGCTCCTGATGGTCACTGCCACCTCACAGACTTTAATTGGTTTCTGTTTCCGACGTCATGCTGCTTTGATCTACTGTCCTAACTTTTAAAGGCGTCTGGATCCCGTGGTGTAGAGTGTGGTGAGCTGGACTCATACAAGATAAAGGTCACTCTCTTCCCTCACATTCTGATCATAGACTGTAAAAAAAAATATGGCCTACATGACATCGCCAACTGCCATTGGGCTAAAATGAGGCACCCACCGAGCTGACCTGGGCACTGCCATTGACAGTCAAAGAGAGGGTACACATGGGCACATGCATATGGATGGAACCGTCATGGACGCAGAGCTCCGCCTCGAGTCTAGCTCTAACACGTCCGTCTCATGCAGCCTGTTAGATACTGGTTTTGTAATAATAAACAGGAACGACTTCTTTGAATTAGATCATTGGCGCCGTAAAAGATCTTTTTCACGACGTGAAGGCAGCGGGCTCTGTTCAATCACATGGCTGTATAGATAACTTTACAAAGTTTTTGTAAATATCGTAATTCTGAGGAAATCCTTTTTTTAGTTCGGCTCTTTTCCATAGACTTGTATTAGCCGGAAATCATTCTGCAGCCAGCCACAAGAGGGCGATTGCTTCAGTTTGGCTTCACCGGCTTTGTGAGGCACACTTGGTTTTGACTAGCCTTGGAATGGGAGCAGTCAACTCATAATATACTGGAACAGCTCCTAATAGCCGTACCGCCTGTATTTCAGACTTTGGCTCACGTATGTCTTCTTTTTCTAAATGCTGGACACTGGTGTGTTGCTGACTGAATTTTTTTCCCAATTGCAGCGACCTGTTTTCAAATTATTCATGGGAATGTGTGGAAACCAAGTACTGGGTTGTACATACTAGAGACCTGACACCAATGCTCTGTCGCTGTGCTGTCGTTTTAGTGATATTTAAAGTTGTCTTGCTGCACAAACTGCTGTTCCAAGATCAACAAACATAAGCAAGTTGTTGGTGAAGTAACTGAGCTCATTGTTCTGTGTGCAGTAACCCCATTCCCAGGGAAAGCAAAGTAGCTCTTGTTAAAAGTGTCTGTCGTGTGTTAGCCGACTCTTGTTTCGTCGACAAAAGGAGCTGGTGTTTTTCATTTGAAATTAATATAAATATCTTTTGATGCATTGCTCATAGAATATTACACTTTTTGGTAAACATTCATTTGGGTGGAAACAAAAGCTGGTGATTATAAGATGTCATTGTAAAATTTGTCCCGTGTCGTCAATTTTGCTCGTTTTGATGATTCCAAAGCTGTAAATAAAGCTTTTCCCATTGGAATGCCCTGTGAAGTTGTGATAATAGTGATTTGGCTGATTGTTGCATGATCACAACTGTGACGTACACTTAGATTCACTGGTGAAGTCTGCATGGCCTTGCATGCTGAGCTGCTGTCCTTGTGATAGATAGATAGATAGATAGATAGATAGATAGATAGATAGATAGATAGATAGATAGATAGATAGATAGATAGATAGATAGATAGATAGATAGATAGATAGATAGATAGATAGATAGATAGATAGATAGATAGATAGATAGATAGATAGATAGATAGATAGATAGATAGATAGATAGATAGATAGATAGATGACGCTGAACTGCTGTCTATTTTTTGCTTTTTGCACAATTTAAACGTTTTATTGATCGACTCATGAATCTTAACCTGTGTTTTTATGGCAAACTGTATAATAACGCGTCTGCTTCTGTGTTTACGCACGTGTGTCTTGCTCTTAACACGTTTGTTACTGACATATCAGCGCAGTGAATGTGAATATTGTTTTTTGTGGCCCATGCATAGATATGGGGTTAAGTTTGTAGCAAAATTTGTAGGATTTTGTATCTTGATTTTTAGATGCATTCTGTGATCTGCAAACTAGGTCAGTTTCGCTACTAGGCGCCATGCTAAAGCCACAAGCGACTAGCAGCGTCTGGAAGATGCGATCCTAACTGTTTTAAATGTAAGAGCCACGATTTCCGGCAACAAAAGTGGAAGTGGCGATGGTGACAGAACATGTCTGGCAGGCAACAAAAATAAAAGAAAAGTGTCTTTATGCACATGAGAAGCCACTGTGGCAAGCCACAAGCATTTATTATGTGATTCAACTCATCTGTGAAGTTTGTGCCAAGTTTGAACCAACTTAGATCTATATTTATTCTTCAGGTGCAAATACAAACCACTATAAAAAAACACATGGTGTTTCTCATTCACGGCTAATGAAATAAGTATTGACTTATTGTATTGTATTCCCCTTTCGGTTTTTAGGGGATGACAGTAGATTTGTTGTTTTTAACATTGCTTGACAAACAGACATCGCTAAAGCTTGGTTGTTTTCCACGATCAACCACTTTCAGATGTTAATAACGTGGGATAATGTCACCTTCTTAACATTTTGGAACCAAAGTATGAGATTCCAAGTCGCCACTGATAAGAAAACCTTAAAAAGAAATGGCATCACTAATATTTCTATATGGAAACACACTTGCAAAACAAGTTACATATCACAGATTGCCTGAGTTCCTCATATGTGAAACAGTTTTGCTTCAAAAAGAACCCCATAGAAGAAAATATTTAAAGGACTCCTTTTCAAGCTATTTTTTTTTTCCTACTGAAGATTTTTATTTTTATTTTTCCGGAAAAATTGCAAACCTCCGACACACACAGAACAAACCATGCAGCATTATGTAAAAACTGTTTTTAACCCTGTTTCCACTGTTGAACTTTATTTCAGGATGCTTTCTTCAAAATATAGCTTCAGCTTTACATAGAAAAAAAACATTGTTGGGTTTTTACCCTAAATTTCTCACACGTTTTTTTAGCGTAACTCTTGAGTTTCAGCATGGAGTGCAAACAAAGATTTGTCAGGAGGCCGTTTGGACACGGTCTGCGGTGTGAATCGTCCGTCTGTTGAGTTCTGTGGCCTTATCTTGACTCCGAAGTGTGTTTTCACAAAGTGTAATCATTAACTTAAGTTTCTGGGTCACAGAGTTGAGCTGATATCGCAACAAAAGGGGTTTAATCATCTGGAAAACAAAAGTGTGCTTGATTTCAAAGCATTAAATACATGTGTGCTTTTTTAGTAGCTAGGGTTGACCACTTAGGGTTTCATTTGTTTTTGTTTTTATTCCTGTGAGATTTTCTGTGAGAGTTTTTTACCTCTGTGTGCTTTATTTATAGTTTTTTTTTTACTGTGTTGGGTAAATCATGTTTATGGCTTATACCGTGTCAGTGAATATAGTCATCGAAGGAAAACGGAGCCTCATCGAATAAGAAGTGAATACATAGAGACATACATGACAGATGAAATGTGTAATTATGTGTTACATTAGATCCAGAAAGATTATTGTGGATTATCATGATGTAGACACTAATCTTTCTCTCCCACTGGTCCTTTGATAGTAACACTACACTCAAATAAAATGGAAATTACAATATTTTCTGCTGTTTCTATTGCTTTTACTTTTTTGTTAAGGTCTCTATACAACAATAATTGATTTTCAGAAGTAAACTGAAGCGTCAAGCAAGATTGGTTTCATCTGGTAAAAAAAATCCAGTGTTTATGGGAGTGGACCTTTAAAAAAACCCAGCTTGTGTCACATAGCAATCTAGCATTAATGACGTTCTCATTGGAGAAATATCATGTAATATCTTCAGGATTGGTCTCAAATGTATTCTGCAGCAGGACAATGACCCTAAACATACAACCACAGTCATTACGGAGTATCTTCAGGGTAAAGAAGTATAGAGTCCTGATCTACTGGTGATAAACCATGTGCCCTCTAATGGTAAAATCTTGACTAGAATTGTAAAATTAAGTCTTACTCAAGACTAAACGATCTTGTTTTTGTGTGATCATTGCCTCATTTTTTTGTAAATACAGTGGTACCCCGACATACGAATATAATACGTTCCAGGGTGACATTCGTATGTCGAACATTTCGTATGTCGAAGCAAGTTTTACAGTAAAACACCTAGTCCATGCAATGGCTCTCAGAAACAACAGAATAAGTAGATGAAAAAAATGGTAAACCAGAGAAAAATCAAGTAACGTTTCTTCAATCCTTAAATCTACACATTGTTAATGTAATAAATGATAATAAAACACACACAAAATACGCAAAGACGTGGAAGCGCAGCGCAACGTGAGACAAAAAAGTGGAAAATAGAGCATAAATCTTTGTTAACGTTCGTATCTCTAAACTTTTCTTGGTATCTCGAAACAAAAAATTTCCCGCGAGACCTTTCGTATCTTGAACATTTCGTGACTCAAAGAATTCATATCTCGGGGTACCACTGCATTGGAAAAAAGGTTGTCCGCTGGGACTCCTCTGTCTCTCTCGTCGTTCTTGATGATTGTAAGGTGGAGATGAATATTTTTATATTGGTTGATATTGTTTATGTTTGTATATGTTTAATAGATCTCAGCTACTGGTAAATAGGGCTGTCAGCTGCGTAGCAACAATACACAACACAACTGATGATCCAAACCTCAGTATACAAGAAAGAAACACAAACGAACTCTGATATCACCCACCGTCAGTGTGACATCCATCCTGCTGGTCTTCTAAAAATAAATGATACATATTTAAAGTTAAATAACACCTTTTGCAGCATAATTCCATGCATTTCCATTATCAAATTAATTTGTATTTGGTGATGCTCTAAAATAAAAACTGGTAGTGTGTGCAATAACTATTTAATAGCAACAGAACAAAACAATAGATTCAAGAAATGTGACTGATGAGGAGAGCGGTACAATAATGAGCGTCTGCAGGGAACAGTGAAGCACGGTGGAGGTTTCTGGAAGGTTTGGGGCTGTACTTCTCCAAAGGGAGTTTTGGTTCAGGATTAATGATGTTCTCATTTGACAAATGAAAGCAGATATGTATCGATCATGCAATAGCTTTATGGATTGACCCCAAGCATCGGGCCAGTTATTTAGAATTATCTTTAAAGAAGTAAAGAAGTACCTGATCTCTACACTGTGTCTGGTGTTACATGAAGAGACAAGAGGATCTAAAAGAGTCCACAGAACCTACCAGCTGAGTTCCTTCAAAACTGTGTGCAAGTGTAGTTAGAAGAATTGCTGCTATTGATTTGACGTTGAATTCATTTGAATGTTTTTCACTGATGAAATAAAAGACTACCTCTTCTGAATAATGACTATTTCTGAAAACAGTCCTGAATGAGGGGAACAAAGAATCAGTGAAAAGTGGTGTATTTACAATTTAAATTTGTAAAATAGTGTAACGTCCCTTAATTTGAAGGCTAAATGATTAATACTGGAGCGCAAACACGGAAGTCCCCTCAGAAGGCAGCATGAGACCGTGAGTCATTGAGGAGATCCAAGAGAAGGAACACACAGTGGAGAGGAGTTGGGGGTTGAATGGAGATTTTGATGCAGAGGTTTCTTGAGACACAAGGCCGGAGTACGATTCTGAAACGTGGGGAGCAGGTTGATGGTTACACAGGATGTAAACAATATGATATTTTTAGTGATTTTCTCTTGTTGGACATTATTTAGGACAATTATACCGTCTGTTACATTTAATTGTGGGTGAAACGGTTTTGTTCACAATTTCTGACTTCCTGTTTATAAAGAAATTGATGCGTCCTATACGACATCTATGACTCATCTGTATTTTAATTATTCATGAGCCTGACCTCTATTATCCTATGAGAAGATGCGGCGTATTAATTATTAACGACACCTAACTCTTAACACATCCTGTCAAGTTTCATGACGCACAGTAGTTTGGAGCTTAGAATGGTTCGCAAGCGTTTGTATCCATGACACAAAGGTGCTGAGGTGATACCTGGCTTTCCCCGTGATTAAGTCAGAGCTAAACTCTGACTTTGAACGGTGGGTTAGCCACAAACAAACAATCGAAACTTTGTATTTGAAGAGAAACTTTGTATTTGAATGATCGCAGATCGAGAGCTAGTTGTTTCTCGATGGAATGAACAGAGTCCCTGACAACAAGATTATAACAAACAGTTAAGTAAGATAAGTAGACAGCCATACTTTAAATAAAAGAGTAGAGAGTGAATAAATAAAAGACTAAGCTGCTGATGGTTTATTGTGTGATTTTTTTTTTTTATTCCTTTCTGGACCAGATAATGCTTTATTGCAGCGAATTCTGGTTGAGGCCTGTTTTCTCCATTTTTAAATGAATAATTCTGTGTTTCAGTCACAGATTTTTATTGTAGTCCTTCAAATCCTCCAGTAGAGGGCAGGACAACTGTGAAGACATGCAAACCGCTAGATCCTTTTAAATAGAGATAACAATGTGGTGCAGTTGATCTCAAAGTTGGGTGTGTTTGCACTGTGCACATGTGTTTGCTCTGTAATGGATGGTAATCTCTCTCTCTCAACATCTCGATGGTAGCTCGGAGACCGTGTGAAAGTAAAGAAATGGATAGATGACAGAAAACCATATGAAATAATTCGACATAAGAGTTTTTTTCGCCTCTTTATAACCCTGTTCCTGTGGAGGAGAGTGTGCATGCGAAAGCTGGGTCAGGGTGTGTTCTGGCCCGTAAGGCTGTTTGCTGGTGAGACATTAACCAATGAGGAATGTCTCAAAACCATGAAGGAGCACAGTTCTCCAAGGCTTCTGAGCACAGGACTGATATTTGAACGATCTTGGCATCAGTTCAATCTCAGAGCTAAGCTAAATTTTAAAAAGTACCTGAAGACCGACATCAGTGAGACCCAGTCTCTAGGAACTTTTCATGCTGTGTTTTGTTGCATCAGTAGGTTGTTCGTTGTGCATTTAAATGTAGAATCGTTTCGTGTATGAGTTCTCCAGGAAGACGTGTGATCATATGAACAAACAGTGTTCATTTTTGTGCGAGTGCATTGTTTTCATGCAGAGCTCCCCTCAGACCGGCACTGCAGGAAGAGCTGGTCTTTAAAACCTGTTTTTCAATGCGAAGCAATCGCTCTGAAAGCCTCCCTCGAAGCCTGAGTGATGAACAAGAGGAAGTTCCCTGGTCAGAATGTCCCCGTCTGCCTGGTGTTTGTGGTAAACAGGAAATCAAACTCTGATTTGTGCAGCATTTACTTTTTTGGGGCTGTATCTGTGAGAAACAAACTAAAACCAAAGCTACGAGAGGTGCTTAGGGATTTATGAAAATAAAATAACGTAACTGTCAGTGAATTATCATTTAAAGTGTTGATTTTTACAAGTGCTATTCTATATCTCATCAACTTTAATTTAATGTGAGATCTCAAGAATTTGTGCGCTTTTTTATTTGAAATTATTCAATGATTTATGGATTTTACTGTGTCACATCCTCCATGCTGCCATTATGATCATGTGACCTTTAATGTAATGTAAAGTAAACACAATGGATCATGGTTCGATTTGTTGGGTATGACTTGAGATGATGCATGTGATTGTGACTTAGACTCCTTCAAGCCGCCTCCGCCAGCACATTTCCAAAAGCTGAGGGATATATGACATTTCAGCTCCGTCTAAACTAGATAGCATTCGAATATGAATTATCCCTTTTCCAATTCTCATATAAATAAGAAAGCGAGAAAGCGAAAATACATATGTAACGGCCACCATTTCATGGCTGATCTTTGTTCGTTTTGGAATTACAGTGAGGTTTCTCTGTGTTCTCTACATTTCCTTTCAGCTACACCAGAATATGAAATAAACAAATTCCCAGTTTGTTCAGTGTTTGATTTTCAATAGATACAAGAGTTGTGATATGAGCCCGATTGAGCAAGGGAGAGAGAGAATAACAGCGTCGTGTACATGTTGGCGTCTCAAAACACCATTCAGCAACACAGCTTTGATTACTATACAAAAACATAGTCTGTTTGGCTTCAAATAGCATTGGTTAAATAGTTTTCCCTTGTAAAAAAAAAATACATAAATTAACTTTTAATAAAAAAAACAACAACACAGCACTGATAAACCTGTTGGACTTACACAAAGAAGTGGGAAGAGCTCTTCTAGTCATTAAGTTCTGTATAAAATCTGAGTCTTACACTTGGAACCAATAGTTCCTTTATGCAAATCTTCTGTAAAACAAACATAAAAACCAAATGTGTTATTCCAAACACTGGCTCACTCCTTTTAACCGATTCTTTTGTCAGAATAGACTCTGATTGTAGGTGGAAACGTTGTTTTGTGGCAGTATGTCCTAGGACAGAACATCTTCTTGTATCCTCATATTCTTCTTAAGAACAGATTTCAGCTCATGAGATAACACCAGCAAGAGTGGTGTACATGCCTTGATCTGATACACGCGTTGATATTATGTCTACGATACAACATGCATCACGATATTTTGCAACACTATTTTTAACCAACTATTGAAACTGTTTTTATATGATCTTTATTGGAACAAATGTATTTTAAAAGGTTTTCAGAACTGCCAGGTAAATTTCTAGTTTGTCTAATTTTATGAGAGCGTTTGATACCATCCGTCCACTAGTGTTAATGTTGGGATTGTCATCTTTTGTTCCGATGGAGAGAGCTAATTTTATTATATTTCTAGTTTATTTTATGAATAAAGGATAATTGTCTTCTAGTATATGTTACAAAATGGTAAAAAAGTTAAAGAAGTTTCAGAAGTGACTAGAATCACAATAAACCATAACTCCCCGGTGCATACGAATTTCAGCTCATGCGATAACACTAGCAAGAGTGAGTGCAGAGCTCTGTGTATAGAGCATTACTACCAGCGAGAGTCAACATCCGTGAGTGATGTAGATTTGCAACGCAGGTCACTTCATCACTTGCACTAATGAAAGTCATTTTAAAAGTTAACAAAATGTTATTGTTCCATCAGCTCTTATATGTCAAAAGCAGCTCAATCACTTTTTGGATTCCCTTGACCTTTTAAAAAACGCTTAAATTTGTAGATTCATGTTTATGAAATGTGTTCACATTTGTCAAAGACTCCTCTAAATGACTCATCTCAAAGACTCCTCAAAGAATCATCTCAAAGACTCCTCAAAGAATCATCTCAAAGACTCCTCAAAGACTCATCTCAAAGACTCCTCAAAGAATCATCTCAAAGACTCCTCAAAGAATCATCTCAAAGACTCCTCAAAGAATCATCTCAAAGACTCCTCAAAGAATCATCTCAAAGACTCCTCAAAGAATCATCTCAAAGACTCCTCAAAGACTCATCTCAAAGACTCCTCTAAATGACTCATCTCAAAGACTCCTCAAAGAATCATCTCAAAGACTCCTCAAAGAATCATCTCAAAGACTCCTCAAAGACTCATCTCAAAGACTCCTCAAAGAATCATCTGAAAGACTCCTCAAAGACTCATCTCAAAGACTCCTCTAAATGACTCATCTCAAAGACTCCTCAAAGAATCATCTCCAAGACTCCTCAAAGAATCATCTTAAAGACTCCTCTAAATGACTCATCTCAAAGACTCCTCAAAGAATCATCTCAAAGACTCCTCAAAGAATCATCTCAAAGACTCCTCAAAGAATCATCTCAAAGACTCCTCAAAGACTCATCTCAAAGACTCCTCAAAGAATCATCTGAAAGACTCCTCAAAGAATCATCTCAAAGACTCCTCAAATAATCATCTCAAAGACTCCTCAAAGACTCATCTCAAAGACTCCTCAAAGAATCATCTCAAAGACTCCTCTAAATGACTCATCTCAAAGACTCCTCAAAGAATCATCTCAAAGACTCCTCAAAGAATCATCTCAAAGACTCCTCAAAGACTCATCTCAAAGACTCCTCAAAGAATCATCTGAAAGACTCCTCAAAGAATCATCTCAAAGACTCCTCAAATAATCATCTCAAAGACTCCTCAAAGACTCATCTCAAAGACTCCTCAAAGAATCATCTTAAAGACTCCTCTAAATGACTCATCTCAAAGACTCCTCAAAGAATCATCTCAAAGACTCCTCAAATAATCATCTCAAAGACTCCTCAAAGAATCATCTCAAAGACTCCTCAAAGAATCATCTCAAAGACTCCTCAAAGAATCATCTCAAAGACTCATCTCAATTGGCTGGATTTAGATGTATACACTTAGATTTGTGATCTTAGCCACAAAGAAAATATCCTATTTGTTTTGGAAATTAAACCTCTAATATATTTTTGTCTGTGGAATTCAAGGCACTCTTGTGTAATTTTAATGAACTAGTTCTGTTTTCTGTTAAATATAGGTACTCTATAGTAACTAGTGAAGTCCAGTTCTTATTACATAATAATAATAATAATAATAATAATAATAATAATAATAATAATAATAATAATAATAATAATAATAATAATAATAATGAAATAAAATAAATAAATAATAATAATAATAAAAACAATAATGCATCTTTTATTTTACATGAAGTATGTTGATGAGTATGTTGGAAGTTTGTGCTCTGAGTTCAAACCTTCTCTTGTTCTGAGTCCAGGGACAAAGTGCCCTTTATGAGTCTGTGAGTCCAGAGGCATCAAAGCACCAGTGATAAACTGCTGGACAGACTGGCACACAATGCCAGCCTTGACTCCCACACAGAGAGAGCCCTCAGTCCAAGAGCACTTTATTATCGATGCCGCGGTGCCCGGATGCAGAGATAGAGGGAGAAAGAGAAGAAGAGAAAATGAATTCACCACAGTCTTCGGTCAGTTCACGCAGGCTGTGAGGACTGGTGCTGTGGAGTTCAGTATGTGCTGTTTACACGGGTCATGTGCTCGCTACCTTAATGTCTTGTTTACTTCGATTAAATCAGAGCAGTTGATTTGGAATCACACGGCAGCGTCACTCGCGGATTATCCAATCAGCGCTCAGCATCGTTCACCTGTCCTCGTGAACAGGTGCCAAACATCGACTACATTCCTGCACCTCCAGTTTTACTACAAACCTGTTAACCGCGACAACTCTCGTTATAAACGCGCGTTTAGCTGTTGTTTTAATCAACTGTGAACATTTACAGAGTTCTTATGAGTTTCACTGTTCCAAAAACTGACGTCTATTGTGGATTTCCGGTGAATAATTCACAAACGGCGGATTAAAAACTGTTTTCTGGTGGGGAAACAGCCGAGGGTTACCGACAAAGCCTTTTTCCTCCGCAATGGATGTGTAACTGTCTCTCCAGCCTGGACGGTCTGACCCCACACTGCGTATATGCTTCTGAGGAAGATGAAGATGAGGAGTCCCGGTGTCCTGCGGATGCTCGCCGGGATCCTGGTGCTCAGCTCCGGAGCGCGCGCCCAGACGCAGGAAGGAAAAGCTGAAGGTACATCTCTTTTATTCAGGGACTAGGATGAAGAGTTATTAAATCATCATTTTTCTTCTTTTTTTTCAAAATCTGTGAATGAAAAGTCTGTCTTTTAGTTGCGTTTACTTTTTGTTTCAGCTTAATTTTTCTATGCGGATTTGGTAACAACAGAAGTTCATCACTTATGATCAAAAATCTCAGACTTACCTCACTAGCCTCAAACGTTACAACAGTGATATTTTAACTTGACTCTTTTGGAAAAAGTCCATCAAGAAACCATTGGTACATTTAAAGCTTGGATGGTAGGGGTGTACATGCCTTGATCTGATACACGCCTTGATATTATGTCTAAGATACAATAGGCATCACAATATTTTGCAACACTATTTTTAACCAACCATTGAAACTGTTTCTATGACCTTTATTGGAACAAATGTAATTTAAAAAGTTTTGCGACCACAAGGCTAAGAACTCCCATGTTCTAGTCTGAGTTGTAAGAAAGCGTTTGATATCCACTAGTGTTAATCTTGGCATTGTCATCTTTTTTACAGATGGAGAGAGCTAATTGTATAATATTTCTAGTTTATTTTATGAATAAAGGATAACTGTCTTCTAGTAAATGTTACAAAATGCTAAATAAGGTAAAGAAGTTTCAGAAGTGACTAGAATCACAATCACTCCAAGAAGCAAATACAGCTCCTAAACCATATCTCCTAGTAGCTCCACGATAAATAGTGTGACACCTATGAATTGAGATATATTGTGCCACATTATATTATTAGAACCCTACTGGATGGTACTGTTTAGTACCAGTTAAAATACGACTGAAAATAGGTGCAAACATATTCCAATAGTTTATGGTGCAGTGAATTAAAAAAAATGTTTTGAGCTAAACTCATATAAATACATAACTGAAAATTGTATTATATTAAAGGAAAGTTGCATTAAGTTCAGGTGGTACCACTGCGGCTTTTCAGTGAGATGGTTGCTTGTTTGAATCCAGAAATGACCTATGACCCTGAAAAGGAATGTGCGGGTAAAAAAATGAATAAATTAAATGAGTTGTAAGTGATATAAATAAGTGATTATTGTTTTTAGTGGAACATATATATTTTTTAAAATCTTCACTATTGTACTAGGATAGGTACGCATATGGTCCTTTACGGTACATTTAAAGAAGTACAAATGTGTCCTCCTCCAAGGTACAAATCATTGTTATAAAGATACATTCAGGCACCAATAAATATAGGTACTGCCACAGTGAAAAGAGTTAAAGAGTTACTCTTTGCATTGTCCTGTGTAATCTTTATACAGAAAACCAGATTGAAACCACGTGGCATAAATTTCAAGATACACTTGTAAAATAGGAAATACAAAACAAAAGTTTTGCTCAAATCATTTCGTTTTAAATCTTAAAGTTGCACAGAGTTCCTCCCTTTACCTACAAAGTCCAATCTTTATTCTTTTGTCAGTAACCATCTCAAGTGATTGAAATCTGGCTCGTGAGCATCAATAAAAGATTTGTTCCTGCGCTAAATCAGTGCTGTGTTCAAATAACAAGTGACTCAACCTGTAGATTTAGTTTAACCTGTTTCCTGACTCAACGGCTCTCCTCGGCAACGATTGAGGGGTTTGGACCTGTGCACTTCCTTGTTCATACTTCATAAAGGTATGTTGTTGACACTGGGCAATAACCTTTGAAAGAGAACCGTGTTTTAGTTCTTCCCTGAAACTATTAGTTTTGTATTTCAGTTTTATTTGGATTTTTATCAGCCAAAGACAGATAAGAGGGTCATAACCTGCCTTCATTCTATTAAAGTGTCAATACTATGAGCCTTGTTTAAGCATGTGTTTCAAACCTTCAGAAGTTGGTTCGTGTTGCCCTCTCTTGCTGTTCTCCTCATTAGATTCAGCTCTCTCTCTCTCTCTCAGTTCACGAATCACGATTCACACTGATCATAGAGGTTTATAGCTTTGGGCTTTTTCTATTACCCATCAGAAGTCTCTGTGTGCTCACTCTTCTGGTTCCCATCCTGTTTCATTCTGTAGCGTTTCACTTTGCCCGTGTTCTAGATCTCCAACTATCTCTCTGTCTGGCTCGTGGTGGTCGATATAAATGAGATGCCCCCATGCTCTTTTTCTGGAGCTGCCTCCACCAGCATTTGGATCCTATCATGTGGTTTTTAACAGCGACTTTCAACTGGCCACTTGAGGTTGGTGTCAGTGGAGAGCACATTCCTATTGACGTCATCAGTAAAAGGGATCAACTTTATCGAATAGCTGTGATGTGGTGAATTATTTAATGCTCATTGGTTTAAGTTATATTATCTTAAACTTTCAGCGTCTTTCACACTCCTTGCATGTTTACGATTACTCCAATAGCGATGCCCTCCCATGGCTGGCTGTAGTGTTAATGGAGCCTTCAGTTGTTTCGCTCTGATTGGCCGACAGTTGTATACAGTATATTCCTCTCAAGTGGAAATGTTCTGAAAAGAGATTAAATGGTGGCCAGCATACAGATTTGAGCAGGAAGAGATGGATGTTTTCCTATAGATTTTAAACACTGGGGAGCATTAAATATGTTCGGAAAGGCTCCTCTGCAGACTGTTTTTTTTAAATAACTGTTGCCTTTTTTCCCCAAACCAGTTTCGCCATTCTGCTCTGGCTTCAACAAGGCATTTGCACTCACAGATCTGCCGCTCACTAGATATTTTCTCATTTTCTGACCATTCTCCAATCATCTTTTAGAGACTGGAGCAACAGCAGCAGACCATCTTAACCATGTGACATTGGGTTGCTGCCGTGTGATTGGCATTACCGAGCACTTAGACGGGTGTACCTAATAAAATGGCAAATGAGTGTAGTTTTTTTAAAGACAGTTTTCAACAATATCTTGTAATAGTATCATTTACTCTACCTCCTCTTGGTTCATTGTTTGATTTTATTTTTCTGTTTCCTTTATTTTAATGATTATTAAAAGCAGAATGGACATTATTGTCCTTAGTATGTTTTTGTTTGTTTCAATATTATGCGAGATAAACATTAGAAAACTGGTCAAATCACGTGTTTATTTCAAATTTTGTATGGTGTGTCTTCTTAAGAAAGATCAGATATCAAGGCTGAAGACACAGAGCACAATGTACACTCAGACACGTACACAGACAGAGACGTGAAACGTGTTTTGATGCACTGTCTGATCTTTGCCCTCTGTAGTCATGTTGACTAAGTTGGGTGGAGCACAATGGCATGAACACAACAACAGGTGTGTGTCCCAGATGATCTCGCTGCTGACTTGCCAAACAACTGGCCTCCTTCTTGTTTCGCTGACCAGCACATTTGACTGCAGTCCCCGGCGTACAGCTGCAGTCAATGAACTATAAATATCAATGTAACATAAAAAAAAAATTGAGATACAACCTCTAACTGTGACATTACAAGTCTATTCCTTGTTAAAATTAGTACTTCCTGTGGCTCAATTGGTATACACAAGTTTGGTAAGGAATAAACACAGTTGGTCAGTTTCATGGGATTTGAACCCTCATCCTCAGTATTAGTGATGCCACAGTTTTCTGACTGAGCCCCATGGAAAATCTCCAGCCTCAGCTTTGTGGAATCGCATCTTGAAAGAACCCTGGACAGAACCTACTCCATATGTGACTTAGTTCCAGATACCTTGCCATTAAAAAAACGATTAACTCTTTTTGAAAGCAACCTACTGCAGTACACTGTTTTATTTAAATACTTTGTCACAAATATTCAGCTCATTGACATAATTGTGTTTTGAATAATCTCAGGTACCTTTGATGATTAGATTGCTAGGCTGAGGGAAAATGGTGAAGAAAAAAGATCACTCCCCCGCTGAATAGTGTCAAATAGCCCAATCCCTTGCTCAATGTATGAAAACATTAGATATTTTACAAAAACAGGATCATCAGATTTGTGGCTGATTCATAGCCTGTGACTGAAGAATTGCTTCTCTTGAATAAAATAACTCCTCGTGCACAGGCCTTTAATTGTCAAGGTGATATTGAAAATAGAATTTGTTTATGTAGCCAGAGGAGTCATGTAAGAATTTACAGAACTGTTTACAAGTTCAAAATGTTCTGTTCGGTAACAGCGGTGACAGAGTGCCATTGTCACGCGTCACAGGAGTCTCTGGGGTATACTAGTGTAAACTAGTTTAATATTTAGTTTCACATCTATGGTTTGGGAGCTATGTGTGGCACCACGTTTAGAGACCGCAGCCTTGTACTCAACACTTATGTTATGCAATATAAAAAAACACATAGTTTTCACTTGATCATGAGATTCTGTCAGTAATCCCTTCCTCTTCTAAACAAACCAAACGCACAGATTCCTGCTGCTTCGCTGACAGCTTTGACACTGTTGTTTCAGAGAATTAGGAAGGAAAAAAACATTCCCTGATCTGTCCATGGCAGCACGGTAGGTAACACTGTGAGAAGGTTGCTGGTTTGTGGCATGCCGGTGGCCGGAAGAGTTTGCATGATGTCAAGTACTTCCCCCACAATCCCAAAACATGGAGTTAGGTTAATTGAATGTACCCCCACCTCTGATCAGAAGTGTACTGGAAGGGAACAAGTGAAGAGAAGATGAATGAAGGATCCGTTCTTCTGGCTCTAGTGGTTGAGCCTTTTATATATTTTGTAGCGAGGGAGGTATTTTCAGTGCAAACACACGGAGGGTGGCTTTATTTGCAAAAATCAAAAGAGATGGGGAAGCTCTGCTACTTTCTGTCAAAAGGAACAGAAAGGGAAATAGCAATCAGGCATCAGAGATCATTCCCAAAGTCCTTTTACCCTCCTCAGGTCAGGTGTGCCTAGGCCATGCTGGTTGTAGCTTCCAGTAGTGATGCGTGGGTCAGGTATTTTTCCAACCCGCGGGCTCGTTTTTAATGAAATTATTTGGCCTGCCCAATAGTAAGCATTGTAGTTCAAACGAAAACAGGCATTTTTTTCAGCCTGAAAACACTTGGAAATATCGCCCTGTAAACTGACAACAACAACAA
>SRMA01025502.1:108190-124071 GCA_007224835.1 Danionella cerebrum
GGGAAATATATTGGTATAAAAGTTTGTGCGCGCTTTCTCCACCAATATGTAGTGAAATATATAGCTATAAAAGTTTATGCGCGCATTCTACACCAATATGATGTAAGGGAATATATGGCGCAATAGCTATAAGGGAATTGATTATACCTGAGGGTATAATCGGTGATTCAAATGAGTCGACTCAGTGTCTCGGACAGTGCATCGGAATCATTTGAACACACGCGACTGTTGTCCAAAATACGTAACGTAGTTACTGTATATTAAGGAAAACTCATCAGTTTAACTCAAATGGAATTATCTAAAGGTTTTAGATAATTTAGAAGGTTTGAATGTTAATAATCTCCACCAACTGTACTATAAATACAGTAAAATCAATCCTAAGAGCACGGTAGCAAAGATCTACAGAATAATGCAACAACTTGCAAACATTACGAGATACTTCTCTTTTATTATAAAAGTAAATATTTATTGGAAAATATCTAAGACAGACAAATACTATTCTAACAAGTAGCTAGCGCACACACACACACATTCATACAGATGTAAGAGAGAGAGTGAATTCTGGGTTTCAGACATTTAGCAAGGAGCTGACTTAAGAACCATCAATCAGGCATTAATTTCAACTTTGCATTGAGTTATTAGACAAAGCTAATTAGACTAGAACAATGCACCAGTAAAGTAACTGATTCTGGAAGAATGTTACTTGCGCTGAAAGTGATTTGATGTCCCGTGTCTTGCTTCAGATGTCCTTTGTGAAGAGATCGTTCGATGAAGAAAGTCGGTCGCTTACAACATTGAACTTTAACGGAAAGGAATGAAAACGAGTAAAAGTGTCGCTCTGGTTGAAAGTCTTTCGAACTTTGAGAAACTATGCGAAACTTCTTCTGCGCCTACGAAAAGCTTGTGTGGAGGCGACTCGCGTGTCCTCCATTGTCTTTGTTGCTGGAAGCGTGGTTAGGAAGGCTTTGTTCTTCTTCTGTTTCTTTCTGCTTCTGTTCTTTCTCTTGTTTCAACTCTTTCAAACTCTGTGAAAACTCTCGGAAAACTGAGATTTGAATTCTGGTACACATGTTTTAAAGGCGGTTCAGACCAATAGCGTGTCTTTCTGAAAGTTCCTCCTTGAGGCGGTCCTATCCAATCAGATGGCAGTTCCTGTACTTTTCTCCTTGAGGGAGGTTCTGTCCAATCAACAACAGTCTAAGGCACACTGGAAAATCCCGCTAAAATTAACAAAGGAAAGCTTGAACAGATACATTATTCTATAGTTCTTCTATTGCATTAAGTAATTAATCAAAAGCAAAACTTCATCAGAATAAAGTGGGAAAACCATCATTCACACACACATCCATACATGACTATGAATATTCCTGTTACTTGATGTGAAGAGGTTATATTTAAATGGTTCCTGCAGGATTCAGCTCGTACAACTCATATACAATTCATCTCATATAAAGAAATTATAACAAAGTCCAATGTATATCTGTATACATGAAGCCATGTGGTTGTGAGTCATTTTGTATTGTTTGATTCACTGTTTATTAGTTGTTCCTTTAAATGATCCTGAGTTTGTGTGCCTGATCTTGTGGGCTGTTGGAGAGATAATGGGTTCGTTTGAGATTCATGAGGCATATCTTTAAAAGAGATGCCATAAACAGTTGTCCTCTGACCTCCTGTGCCTAGCACGGCTAGGGTTTCGGGGTTGAATCTAGTTTAATGGTCCATGGGGACCATAAAGCATTGTAATCTGGACTAGCGATCAGTCACGAGGTCCTTGGAGGTAGTGTGTATACTTCACAGGAACACTTTGGGGTTTCTGGATCTCAAGTCTGTTCTACGTTTGTCTGCATTATCTTGCCTTAGACCCTACAGACCCCCCTTTGATCGGCGAGGTTCCAGTAAGGACGTCGACGATCACTGGAAAACAGGTAGAGATGAAGAGCAGGCAACATCCAGGTGCAGACAACAAGTTAACATTCCCATGACAGTTCACAATACTGGTGCGTATAAAGACTGTTAGAAGTAGGTTACTTGCAGTAACTAGTGGTACTTTATTTTCTGCTTAAGTACGAAGTATTTCAATATCAAAGCTTGTTATTCAGCGTCAGGTGATTTAAAGTTAAACTTCCATTTAATTCAAAAATGGGAAATAAAACACAAAGGATTAAGTATTATTTAAATGCATTATAGGATAAAGGCTCTTGGTTAAGCATTATGATAAATTTGGCTTTGGGATATTAGGTGTGGCTTGTCATTCCTAATATCAGCAATCCTTATTGTTGTTGCAGGCCTAAGAAAGAATAAAGAGTAGTAATAATAATAATAAAAAATAGAGTAAAAGGAGATTAAACTGAAGGTTAAATAAATCTTAAGGCATCTTACTAAGTTAACAACTAATGTTGATTAACTATGACATTGGGTGTCTTCTAAAAAGGGTGTTCTACCTTGGTGATAGAAGTGAATGTTCTCAAATAGAAGTGTGTCTACACTATCCTAGGAGAAGGGCTTGAAGTCAGGTTCAGTGCATCTAAATGTCTGTACATGTATTTGTGTGAAGTTACGGCCAGGTGTGTAAGAGAGTGGAGTATGCATGTTCAGATCTATATCAGTCAGATTAGGCTCCCCCCTTTTCTGGTGGGTTTCTTCCATCGTTGACTTTGGTGATAGTTTGGCTATCTTCTGAGGGGTTTGGACAGAACTGTCTTCTTGGCAGGTTCTGGAGCATGTCTGACATGGCGGTGTGAAGCTTTGGGGCAAGCTTGTTCTTTGTCATCTTCTGTGCTTTGTCTGGGTTGTGTTTGACAAGCACTGCAGGTGTTCTTTTGCTTGATGGGATCTTGGTATGTGTTGTGGGACCAAGATGGTGTTCTCGGGATACAGGGAGTCTTCATCAGTGTTCAGCTGTGAGAGACTTTCATCCTCTTCGTCATTGTTGTGGTCGTCCTCTTCATCATTGTCAGCAGGTGATACCAGATGGGGGTCAGTGTTCTTTGTTCCGCTGTTCTGCTCAGTAGTCTGCTTTGTTCTGTTTCTCATTTGTTGCTTTGAGAAACTCTTTCATCAGAAGCTGGACTATCTCTTGTGAGTCTGCTTTGGGAGCAGGTGCTTGATGGTGCACTGCTTCGCTTCTGGTTGTCTCTGGCTGGTGACGGTCGGAGTGTCTTCGCTGGTCTCTAGTACTCTCTCTTGGGGTCCAGTTTGAGTTCCAAGAGTTCCTTCTCTTGTGTCCTCCAGCGTAGGATCGTTGGTTCCAGGGCTTGTCATGATGAGGTTCAGAGGGACGAGGTTGTGACTGGGTCTTGTCCCATGGGCTGGACGGATGACTGACAGGGATCTTTTGCTCTCTTGGTTCTTGATGGAGCATTTTGGGATCTTCATGCCACCGATTGTCTTCCAGGGTGACGCTTGAGTCTTGATTAGAGTCTGGCGTTGCTGACGGTTTCTTTGAAGCCATCTTCTGTTTAGTGAAGGCTTTGTTCGTCAGGTCACGCAGCTGTTGGATGGTCATCTTACGAGGACATGCCATGATGTCAAGGTGATGGCTCACCGTTGGATGCAGGTTTCTCAGGAACAGGGTCTTGAAGTTCACATCCTCTTCCAGATAAGGTTCATCCGGGTCGTCGAAGTAAGCTTGTCTGAGGCGGTTGAGGTAGGACTGGGGAGTCTCTTTGCGGCCTTGTTTGATTTCTAAGGCAGCCGAGAGTCCTTGTTCAGACTCTGGGTTGGAGAACTCTCTGATCAGGGCATCACGGAGCAGCTGGTAGTTGAGTTTGACTTGACTTTGCTGTCGATCAAGGAACTTTCGCACCTCTGGACTGGATGTGGTTCTCAGGAGGTACCGTCGATCTCTGTCGGTGACTTGGGGTCTCATCTCCAGGTGAAACTCGATGTCTTTCAGAAAGGCCTTGATGTCTTGGCTTTCCGGGCAGCTTGGGTCGAACTTGGTGATGTTCTTTGCAAGCTTGTCGAGGTCTTTGAGGTCCATTCCTTGTTCAGGACCAGATGGAATAGGTTTGCTCTGCAGGTTCACAGTATGTGGTTCTGTGCTGAAGGCTGGAGAGCATGTGGGAGTTGACCATTCTCTTCCGTCATTGCAAGGCAGGTTGTGGTTGTAGGACCTTGCTTGACTCAGCAGGAGTGATGCTGAGGGACTCCTTGCATTTCTTGGCTCTCGTTCAGGCTGAAGGGGATGCCGGAGTTCAGCTTTGATGAAGTTGAGCTCGTCGTTGGCATCATCCAGTTGTTGGTTCAGGATGTTGATTTCAGTTTCATGGCTGTTCAGGTTTTCTTTGAGGGCTTTGATGTCGGCATCCTTGTGTTCAAGGATCTTCTGGGCAACTTCCAGTTGCTGTTCTGTGGACTTGAGTCTACTCTCGAGGTTGCGTTGGAGGGAAATTGCTTCTTTCTCTCGCTGTTCAGCAGCTGTCAGGGCTTCTTGAAGCTTTTCCACTTGCCGCTTTACATCATGAGTCCTCTCATCAGCTGAGTTGAATGGTTCTGGGGCTTTCACGAAGCATTGGCCATTCCTCATTGCTTTCAGGATCATGTTGGTTTGAAGCTTCTCGTCCTCTTGGGCTTTCCATTCCAGTTTCTCAATGCGACTTTGGGCACATCTCAGCTCCTCTCGAAGGTTGGCAGTGTGCTGGTTAGTGAGCATCAGCTGGGTTGTGAAGGCATTGCTCAGGGAGGCAGTCATCTTCATCATCTCCTCATGTTGGGTGTTCTGATTGGAATCTTGTGACAAGAGTTTTTTCAGAACAAGTGTTAACAGCAGTTCAGAGTTCTTGGGTGTGAGACTGTCTTCCATGCCTCTCATCCATCCACTGACGTCTTCCATGTTGTTCAGGGGGAAGGAGAATCGACTGACACAAATCTGTGAGGGAGTACACTATGTGTGTTGTAAAACTAAGTGTTGTTTCAGTGTGCTCACAAATGCTAGTGACTTAAGCTGGTCTCAATTGGTCTCAGTAGACTAGTGAAGTTTAGGTGTTCCTTCAACTAGGGAAAAGAGAAAATAGAAGAAAAGGTGAAACACAAAAAGTGTTAAACAAAATAAATGTAAACGGTGATATTCAATGTCTCTCTACTGCATATCGTGTATTCTCTATGTTTTCAGGAAAGTTGTTGGTGCTTCTCTGTTAAGAGGAACAATGCAATAATATTGCTGATATTTTCTCAAAGTGGCAGGAATGACACAGTCCACTTTTCAGTTGACTACTGGTCAGGGAGGTCTGTTAAGGTGACAGTTTTCAAACAGTCACGCGGTCGAAGTCTGAAAAAGACGTTAAGATTGTATCTAATAATATTGTGAGAAAATATGACAATGACAGTTCAATAACTTTTATGCTCTCTTTGGTAAGGAACTATAAAAGAAATGAATAAGAGGTCACGTTCTCAAAAGGGGTTTCTGTTTGTTCAGAAATGATTGATGGTTGTCTCAGGTACTCCAGTTAAATGCTGAAAGTAGAATTGTGAAAGAGAGAGAGAGAAATAGAATGAAAGGGAGGAAATAAAGTAAAGGAGACTAAATTAAGTGGATCTCTTCCACTAACAGCCTATGAGTAGAGTGTTTAGTTGATGCACAACTAAGAATTAAAATATATGAGGAATAAATTTCTTGAATTTATTTTGCACTCATACAGAGATATCTGCTTAAAAAGGCTCAGGTGTATTGCTCCTAAAATATAATGAAGGGAGAAATGAAAGTAAAACCTAAGAGAAGAATAGTTAAAGTGAGAAATTATAAATGATCACTTTGATTAAATAAATTGACTGGAACTCTCGAGTTCAGAATTTATTATTTATCTAAGTGATCAAAAGTGGGAATACCTTTTTGTTGACCTTAGAAAATGACCTTGTGTCGAAGTTAATTGTTTGTAAGGTTAATTAATGTAGAATTCAAATTATGATTTGAATTATAAGTAATAAATGTCACCAACTAAAATGCAAGAATTGTTTAGGCTATATTTCAATTGATTGAAATAATAAGCAAACATTTGATAATGGAAAACAAAAGTAAATAAGAATTTAGACTTTTTAGTTTATTTATCCTCCTGAATTAATGTAAATAAAATAATTACAGTAAGAAATAGAGAAAGGGGAGACCAAATAAAAGAATTAGTTCAGATGTTGAAGTGTCAGGGCACATTAAAGTTGATCAAGCAAACAGTGCATTCATTCTCAGATGCTAATGTTTTTATCCTTGAAAGCTAAAGGTTGCTGTTAAAATCAATGAGCAATGCTAATGTTTTTAGCATTTGCTAAGTTAGCTTCTTTCTGTGAGATAGCTAACAACTTGTATGTTTACAAAACACCGGAAGGAGTGTGTTTCCAACTTCCTAAATTTCAGGGAGGGTCTTCCTCCTCGCGTCACGACTAAGTTACGCCTACTGGCACAAGACACGCCCCTGCCCTTGGGCGATCGCTGTTCTTGTATCAGAGATAGTGTTCGAATGGTTCTCCTCGTGAAAGGATCACAGAGCTCAGAATATTTCACGGACTGAGTTTCTTTGTCTCTTAACCAAATGCCACGTGTTGACGGAATATTGGTTGGCTTTCACAGAAATCAGTTCGTTAGAAGTTAAACTCTCAGAATAACTTTCAATGGCTATAAGATTAAACAGATCTCGGCGGATCTTTTGATTCAATGAAGCAGTTTTCAAAAATATAACAGGATTTCTTCGCTGTTAGTATAAGTCAAAAACTTTATCAGGATTAAAACACTTTTCGTGTAAACGCGCATCAAATTCACTCCGTGAACAGACACACAAAAGAAAACATTAGTAGCTACAATAATGTTTCTTAAGGATTAATAGATGAATTGTAATGGAAATCGCACCACATTCACTATTAATGAGATAACGGTTTTATAACAGAATGAGGAAAACGCTCATTTCTACTTTTCGTTTCAAACTTTGATGAAGTTTACTTTTAGGACTTTAGAACAGTTTATAACATTAATTTCACTGGAATTCGCAGTGATCTTAATTTTGCAAGTACGCTTTCTTTAGTTTCCAAGCTCACAGAAGTTTCTCTCATACAGAGGCTTGCTTGCGCGTGCACGCACACCAAACTTTCGAGCAGACACACAGGAGCGAGCGGAATCAGCAAGATTTGATTCTGCTGATCAGTCAACATAAAAGATTAATAACTCGTAATTTGTTTGCAAATCGGATTGATTCTGTGCCCGCGTTCGACCACCAATATGTAGTGAAATATATAGCTATAAAGGTTTATGCGCGCATTATCCACCAATATGATGTAAGGGAATATATGGCGCAATAGCTATAAGGGAATTGATTATACCTGAGGGTATAATCGGTGATTCAAATGAGTCGACTCAGTGTCTCGGACAGTGCATCGGAATCATTTGAACACACGTGACTGTTGTCCAAAATACGTAACGTAGTTACTGTATATTAAGGAAAACTCATCAGTTTAACTCAAATGGAATTATCTAAAGGGTTTAGATAATTTAGAAGGTTTGAATGTTAATAATCTCCACCAACTGTACTATAAATACAGTAAAATCAATCCTAAGAGCACGGTAGCAAAAGATCTACAGAATAATGCAACAACTTGCAAACATTACGAGATACTTCTCTTTTATTATAAAAGTAAATATTTATTGGAAAATATCTAAGACAGACAAATACTATTCTAACAAGTAGCTAGCACACACACACACACACATTCATACAGATGTAAGAGAGAGAGTGTATTCTGGGTTTCAGACATTTAGCAAGGAGCTGACTTAAGAACCATCAATCAGGCATTAATTTCAACTTTGCATTGAGTTATTAGACAAAGCTAATTAGACTAGAACAATGCACCAGTAAAGTAACCGATTCTGGAAGAATGTTACTTGCGCTGAAAGTGATTCGATGTCCCGTGTCTTGCTTCAGATGTCCTTTGTGAAGAGATCGTTCGATGAAGAAAGTCGGTCGCTTACAACATTGAACTTTAACGGAAAGGAATGAAAACGAGTAAAAGTGTCGCTCTGGTTGAAAGTCTTTCGAACTTTGAGAAACTACGCAAAACTTCTTCTGCGCCTACGAAAAGCTTTGGTGGAGGCGACTCGTGTGTCCTCCATTGTCTTTGTTGCTGGAAGCGTTGTTAGGAAGGCTTTGTTCTTCTTCTGTTTCTTTCTGCTTCTGTTCTTTCTCTTGTTTCAACTCTTTCAAACTCTCGGAAAACTCTGTGAAACTGAGGTTTGAATTCTGGTACACATGTTTAAAAGGGCGGTTCAGACCAATAGCGTGTCTTTCTGAAAGTTCCTCCTTGAGGCGGTCCTATCCAATCAGATGGCAGTTCCTGTACTTTTCTCCTTGAGGGAGGTTCTGTCCAATCAACAACAGTCTAAGGCACACTGGAAAATCCCGCTAAAATTAACAAAGGAAAGCTTGAACAGATACATTATTCTATAGTTCTTCTATCGCATTAAGTAACTAATCAAAAGCAAAACTTCATCAGAATAAAGTGGGAAAACCATCATTCACACACACATCCATACATGACTATGAATATTCCTGTTACTTGATGTGAAGAGGTTATATTTAAATGGTTCCTGCAGGATTCAGCTCGTACAACTCATATACAATTCATCTCATATAAAGAAATTATAACAAAGTCCAATGTATATCTGTATACATGAAGCCATGTGGTTTTGAGTCATTTTGTATTGTTTGATTCACTGTTTATTAGTTGTTCCTTTAAATGATCCTGAGTTTGTGTGCCTGATCTTGTGGGCTGTTGGAGAGCTTAATGGGTTCGTTTGAGATTCATGAGGGCATATCTTTAAAAGAGATGCCATAAACAGTTGTCCTCTGACCTCCTGTGCCTAGCACGGCTAGGGTTTCGGGGTTGAATCTAGTTTAATGGTCCATGGGGACCATAAAGCATTGTAATCTGGACTAGCGATCAGTCACGAGGTCCTTGGAGGTAGTGTGTATACTTCACAGGAACACTTTGGGGTTTCTGGATCTCAAGTCTGTTCTACGTTTGTCTGCATTATCTTGCCTTAGACCCTACAATAGTTACAATTAAGAACATTTTCATAATTTGAAGAAAACTATTTCAGTCACAGAAACGTAAATTCTAACTTACTAAAATCATTTATTTTAATTTAGCATACAGAGGCAAAAATAAAGTTTAGTAACTTTTTTCAATTATACATCTTGTATTACATTCTGTGATTTTGGCAAGCTGTATGTTATTTTTTTTTTCATGCATCGATGTCCATTTGCACTGGATCTTAAAATGCGACTGATTTTTATCTCTACATATGTGCGTTAATGACATTTACGAATGAAAACTACAACCACGACAGATTATATATGCACTGGTGAATACGCGTCATCCTGAATACATTAATTTGGATTGACTTGACTTCAAAAAGCTGCTTAATGCTAAACACTAAGCCCAGATGAAGAATTAAAGTAACATTAATTCAATCCGTCACACACAAGTTACTTTTTTGCCACACCACCAGTGACACGACACATGGCCGGGGCTGAATATTCAGAAGGTGGGGCTGAACCGGTCTGCAGATAGGGGCATCTCACTCATCACTTCTTCCATTTACATGCACTTGTATATTTTACTGACAAGATGTGTAGGCCATCATTCAGATACAGAAGCATGTTTTGTAAATGTTTCTGAGATAAATGTCATGTAATGCTATCCCTGTGTTTAGCTCAGTGTTGTTCAAACATCAATAATTGTATGAACAAATGCTTCCAAATACATTTTTTAAAGAGAAGATGCTTTATTCAAATAACAGAACTCAACAGGCTGAAGACGGAAAAGTTGTGTGCATTTACTTTTAAGAGATTTTTTATTTATTTATTTTTTTATGAGTCATTTTATTTTTACGTCCAATTACTGTCAGCATCTCTGCCATCTAGGAAGTGGACTGTGAATTTATCTTGTAAAAAGGAACATATACAAAAATAAATGTCCTTTCAGCTTTCAGAGCCTAAGGGTTTCAGAAAGAAAACACAGATGTCTATGTTTACACATGGCGCATATATTAATGATTGATACAGAACAGATTCTTTTCTCAGTGAACCGCAATGAGATGGCCAGACACTCAGGGGCTTTCAGGAGTTCTCCTGCATGACTGATTTCTCTTACTCACACTGAAACTAATGTAGCAAGACTAAAGGTTTGGTCTAAACTACTCCCAATGTGCTTTGCTGTGATGCATGATCTTTTTTATTCTTATTTTGGAAAATTTAGAACATTATGTAAGCCTAATATAAATAATGACCATTATCAGAATGATCCTTTTCCATAAGAGATTAATCTAAAGGGCAAAGCAGATCATTTTTGAGATGGTATCACGTCTCTCTGTCTGCTAAAGACTGTAACCTGAACCAAACATTATTGTCAACAACTCAAAGCATTCGTATCTCAGGGTACCACTGTATATGAAAAAAGGCTTCTCATAACACAGCAACTTTGTTTGTTGTTTCAGCTCTAGTTTCAAGATGTACAGTTGAAGCTCAAGTAAACTTGTGCAGTAGATGTAAACTTGGGCTCAGAACTGGCAGAAACCAGTGAAAACCAGGTAGACCCATCAGCTGTCCAGAGAAGTCTGGACACAAGTGGTTTTCATATAAAAGTTGTAGCCAGAAGTAGTGCTGGGCGATATGGAGAAATCATATATCACGATATGGATTAGTTTATATCACGATAACGATTTATATCACGATATAACACAATAAAGGACGTTTTCAGTTATTCTCTGAAAAGTTTGACAAAAATATCATTGCATACTTTTTTTTGCAACTTAATTTTGAAGTGACATTTAACTGAAATGTCACAAATGAGAAAAACTACATTTTAGTGCAGCAATGTAAACGTATCAAATGACAACAGATGTGGTAGAGGTAGAGCTACAGTAGCCTTCACAGTAGCCTGGTGCATCTCTCAGACCTAGATAGATAAATACTTTATTAGGGGGTCTCTCTCGGAATTACTACAGTAAAAATGACAAAACATTAAACTAAAAGTACCTCATACAAATTACTGCACGAGTAATTGCTACAGAAGTACGCAACTGTCCCCGCAATAGACTATGTCCTGGCTAAGGGGCAGAAGGAGTTCCCGGCCCGGCGCCTGACTAATACCTAACTTTCACAGCTTAGTGCCGGCTTGGCCGGATGGACTTAGTAATGGCCCTTTAAAGGGGGTTCCCATAGTCGAAACTATGGGATTCTCAGCGTTTCGACAGAAATGGGAACGTCTAGGTTTTTCTCATAGCCCACATTCCCTGAAGGAGGGAACGCAGACGTCCCTTGGCTATGTACGTCAAGTCGCTAATCTGAGGTGCCGTAGAGGTAAGTGGGTTCGGCTCCTCGGAAGAAAGCAGAATGAGTGTAGAGTTATGCTCTGCTCTTATAGAGCAGTTGATTGCTGATCAACTTCACTCTCAAATCAATTTGCCCGTTAAAAGTTCTAGATAACAAAACTGTCCAGTTCACCCGAAGCCCATACTTTCGGCTCCTCAGCAGGACAGGACAAGGTTAAAAAATTACGTAAATTCATAACCAGCATGCAGAAATTCTTTGAGAATCCAAACACTCAGAGATGGTTATAACTGTAGATCGGTACAATCCGAGGAGTAGACGCAGAACTTCATTCAGAATTTCATTTGCTTCATACTGTGTGATCAAAAATGTGGTAGCTCAAGATGCATCACGCGATCAAAGTTGTGCATTTATATTTGCTCTCAAAATGATTATATTAGAAAATGATTGGGATAATACTATATAATATATTAGACATATTAGATATATTTTCTTAATAAATACTTTTATTCAAACTCTTTACCCTTATGGGTCAAAAAATTCTTTGAATCAGAATGACCCACATAATGTAAACCTCGATTATTAGAACAAAATATTAAAAATTTCTAATTGCTCCAAAGTATAAAGAATTACATTTTTAAAAATGACAGAATATACATCCCTTTAATAAAAAAAAATAGATTTAAATTTAAAGTAGAAAATGTATATTTTGTACATCTAATTTATAAACAATGAACATCTCTTCTACAAATGTGAGACAATTAAAAATATAAGGACACTATTAACACAATGGCTTATGTCTTATGTTAATAACAAATTGAAACAAATACATTCTCTTTAAAAAAAAAAGTTTAATTTGTGTAAAAATGACAAATACAAATTTAGAATTTGTTTTTAATATAATGACAAAGTTTTACAAACATAAATGTAGATTTACTAAAACTCCCCCAATCTGGATAGGATTACAAAAATGAAATGTTTATTTACCGGTAATTGATTGTTTTTAACACTTGTTGTATTTAAATCTTGATTGTTATTTGCTAATTCGGTCTATATTGTCAAGATCCTAGTTTGTTAACATAAATATTGTCTTTGTACTTATTCAATATTGTTGAGGAATTGTCGTTTATTGTCTATAATTGCAATATATTGAAACCTTTACATGACAAAGCTGGTGTACCTCCATGCTCTTGCCCAATCTGCGCTGGAGATAGGCACCTGCAGACCCCTGTGACCCCTACAGGGAATAAGTGGAAAATGAATGAATGAATGAATAACAGGCTTTGTATAAGAGGGGTATGTGCTCGCTACGACGGTTCCATCGTTAACAGGAAGTCATGAAAAAGCCTCTTATTAGCCCAATGGCAGTAGGTGGTGTCACGTCATCTTTGGACCCTATTCAAGTCAATGGGAATTTTTTCATAATGTGACCTTCCTGTGAGGTTGTGAATGGCACGCTTTACAGCTTACATCATTGCAGTATTCAAATGATATTTTTTAGAAACCTCCAGAAATGTTTGGGATGTAATATTATAGCTTTTTGATAATGAATTTCTTAAAACCCTAAAATGTGGATGGAAACATGATTAATTAGGCTTAAGTTTTATAATCTATTAGCAAATACTTAATAATAAATAAAATTATTAAGAAATAATAAAATTATTTCTAAATCATCAATTATTTTTTAAATGAACTGTGTCTGATTTGTGAGAGGATTGTGATAGTCTTTCAATTAATCAAATTCAAGAAACATTTATATTGGAATCAGAAGATGAAAGTGAGCTGAAATTATTCTGAAGAAAACCCTGGGGCTGGTTCAAAGCTCTGAAAAATGTCACAGATCATGAAGAGAATTTTATTTTGATTAAAAAAACCAATCCATGGCCGGTCGTGATCAGGTGAGTTAGAAATATGACTATTACAAAATAGCATTTCTCTATTTCTCCCAGGGATTTGCTTGTTAATTTCATTTTTATTCGCCTCTTGAAGAAAAGATTTCAATTAGGATGCATTCCAAATGAACATCTCTGAGCACTCCATCAAATGCAAGCCTTTGGTGTGTGAAAATCATCCAAACTTAATTATAAGAGGCTTCGAGCCGGAGTGACAAGTCCCAGCTGATGAAATGTCTGGAAACAGTGAACAGTTATTTTACAGGCCACTTCCACGGCTAATGTTTGCTCTTATTCGACCTGAATCAGGGAAGCTATGTTACACCTCTTTTTCAATCTGGTAAAGCATGTATACTGCCTCCACAGGGCCACTGTTCTTGAATCAGTGACATAGGTATGGTTTCAACTGAAGATTTGAAGGCTTATTCACATGAAGTTCACCACCAGGGTGATGTAGTTTAAGCATAAACTGCCAAACATACAAGATAATAGAGTGGAGCCGGATACTCGGCTGAAACGAGTGTCTGACACGGATAAAGCACCTTTGTTTTCCCATTTGAGTTTAAAATCTACCTTTAATTGCAGATTCTGGAAACAGATACATATTTTACTACATCTGTATAGTAGCATAATCTTTATAGAAACAATGTTTTTTTTCTTTTTCAAAAGTGAAATATCTGTACTTTTTACACTTTTTACTTTTACAAAGACTTGACCTAATATTTTCAAAGGTCTAGTCTTCATGCTTGTAAGTTCATAGTCTTCATAAGTGGTGTTTTTTTCTAGAAGTGTTGTTTAAAGTAGGGGTGGGCGATATCTCGATATTTAAAATCGCGATTTTTTTTAAACTCGATATGAATTCTGGCATATCGTACATATCGATATAATGTCTATATTTAATTTTCGCCAATTTGCTTGTTTGCCTTCTCTGTGCTGCGCTCGTCCCTGCCTCCTTGCTTTTGTTCCCCTCCCCTTGCCTGTCGTCTCAATCAACATGGCGGCGCCCGCAACCAGCCCGGAGGCTACAGAACTTGTTGCAAAAAAAGAACAGCTGGCTCCATTATATGGAAATACTTTGGTTTTAAGTCGTCAGACGAACAACAGACAGATGTCTACTGCCGTGAATGCCGTGAAAGTTGCTGCCAACCAAAGCTCAACTAATCTCCACAATTCTATAACGCGGAGTGTAGAATATGAAAGACAGAGCACAAGGTGGTGTAGCGTCACAGAGTTCATGGCAGTTCGCAAAGCGGTGGACATGGCACCCATATCCGTCGTTGAACAACGTGGCTTTAAACGTTTTGCTAAAAACACTTGATCCTAGTCAGATACAGTTTACCCAGTCGGCATTACTTTTCGAGACAGGAACTCCCGCGACTGTACACTACAGAGAGCGCGGCTTGCTCCTGAATTGGAAAAGGTTACTTACATTCTTACAACAGAGGTCCTGCAAAGATGAGTTGAGTTTAGTTGTTTATTTTTGAATGAAAAGAAGGCAATGTGTATTATTTTACAGTTAAATTATTATTTATGTTATCAGGGATTTTGTTTATATCCTAAATGTTACAGGAGCACTTTGTTCCTATGCACTGCCTGTTTTTTAGTCGTTTTATTTTTGAATGAAAAGGCAATATGTATTTCTTTATTGTTTTATAATATGTATACAAGGATTTCTGAAAGAAAATTTGCAGAAGCACCTCTGAGCTTCAATAAAAAACGACTTTGACATTTGTATTATTTTTTTTTTTGCAGTAGGGTTTTTTTGGGGGGGGGGGGGGGGTGGTTATAAATCCTGTAAAGATATCGAGATATATCGTATATCGAGATATAGCAAAATATATCGATATATTTTTTGCTTCATATCGCCCAGCCCTAGTTTAAAGCCACTTTCACCCAATATTTTTGTAAAATGTTTATGACTTTCAGCATTTGTTACTTAATGTAAATAATAAATGCATATAAAAAGTGAAATTTGTATGTTTACAATCATTAAACACATACTGATATAAAGTGATTTATTTACTTTCATTTTGATGATTAATCTTGGCAACTAATTGAAATCCCACATTCAGAATGTCTGGATATTAAAGTATTACTTTAGATCAATTCAAATACCGGTATATAGAAAATATTTTTAGAAATGTTCACAATACAAAAGATTTTCTACATGGTTATGTTCTGGCAAGTTTGCTGACCAATGAAGAACAGGGATTCCATAGTGTGCAAACTTTCACCAGACTCTTGTACCTAAATTTTCTAAAGAAATACAAAATTTACTTTCATCAGTGGACGTTACTTTTGTTTCACCATCCTCTCCAGGGTGTGGTTGGTTAACTGTTATGTCTCTCCTATTTACCCCTTATCTCATGCTCACAATGACTATGTGCCTCTCTCTTGTCAGACTATTACTCACCACTCTCTCGCTGAAGTTCTCTGCGTTCCTTACCTGACCATTCCCTTTGTTCCATGTATGGAGTGTCACGAGCCTTCTGTGTGAATCTGCCTCTATTTTTGAACAATTCAGGCTTGTACCCAGTGGATCTTTTCGAACGTTATTTAAAGAATAAACTGAGTATTCTTGCATTTGGCTCCTTGTGTGCTTTCTTATGCACATAACATTAATACTATACAATACTAAAATAAAATCATTGGTATTCTTTACATATTTTACATAATAATA